>JAJLVW010000013.1:48018-108514 GCA_030570535.1 Starmera pachycereana
AAAAAAAAAAAAAAAAAAAAAAAAATTGTTTTTTCATTGTATGATTTGATTGATTAATCAAAGAGAAAGAAAAGAAGCGAAATGGGATTGGCAGGAGAAAGAAAGAAACAAAGATTTGGATTTGATCCACGAAACACAAAATGGGCCAACAACACAGACAGATTTGGACATCAATACATGGAAAAATTGGGATGGAAACCAGGTAAAGGTTTAGGTCTTGTGTCTCATGCTGTTACTACACATGTTAAGATTAGTTTTAAAGAGGATAATAGTGGGTTAGGATCGAAATTGGCGAAAAAAAACAAAAAAGATGAGTTTGACAGTGGTGAATGTGCAGGTTTAGATGTTTTCCAAAGAATTTTGGGGAGATTGAATGGTAGAGAAGAAGAAATCAATAAAGAATTAGATACTCAAAGAAACTATAATATAATAAATGGTAAATATGGTATGAGGTTTGTTAAAGGAGATGTTTTGATTAGTACTTGGGATAAAGAAGCTAAAAGTTTGAAAAGAAATAGAGAAGTTGTTGAAGAGAAGGAAATAGAAGAGCCAAAGTTAAAGAAAGAGAAAAAAAGTAAGATAAAGAAAGAAAAGAAGGATAAATCAAGTAAAGAGAAGAAAGAAAAGAAGGTGAAAAAGAATAAATCAATTAAAGAAAAGAAAGAAAAGAAAGATAAAAAAGAAAAGAAAGATAAAAAAGATAAAAAAGATAAAAAACTCAAAGTAAAAGAAGAAGTGACTCGTGATAGTATGCTTAAAGCCACTACTTCTGAAGATAAACCAGTGATAAGCACCCGACTTAGTGTCCGTTCGAGATGGATCAAACAGAAAAGAGCAGCCACAATGGATAGCAAAGCACTAAACGAAATCTTTATGGTTACAAATTGAAAAATCATCATATATAATTATCAAATTCTGCATTACAATATAGATAATCACAGTGTGTTCCTAAATAAACGTAGCCAACCACATAATTATCAACACTGCACTGATTGTGGAAGCATGACTAGCTGAATTTGATTTTCCAACAATAGTGGAACCAGTTGTAGAATTAGCATAAATTGGTGAAACTTTAGCTAAATCACAATATGGCCTTATTGGTTTAACAACATGTCCATATCCACCATATTTACAAGCAGTTGGGTTTTTCTTGTTTTTCAAATAGTGTTGGTTCATCAGCATTGATAATTTGGTTTGATGATCACAAAATGCATATTGTCCATAAACACCTTTTTCACCATCAGTGGTAAACATTGAACAATCATAATTCCCACATAAAGTGTTGTATAAATTGCCAATTTGAGATCCAGTTAATGACTCAGTGGAAAGACAACTAAAAGTTTCTCTTACACATTTACAAATATTTTCATCTGGAGTTGGAGGTAAAGTGTTTGAAGCTTTCCAAAACTTATTTTGAGTATGACATTCCACTTTTTTGAAACTTGTAGAAGGAGAATGTAATTTAGGTGATATTTTAGCAATCTCTTCTTTAAAATAATAGAAATCAGTTAATGGTTCAACAACAGTTCCATTTTTCATCAAATCAACTAAACCATATTCATTATCTTCTTGGAAATACATGTAAACAATACCACCAGACCAAACATCAGTCATTTCATCTCCATATAAAGCTTGAACTTCACTGAATTTTCTTGGTTGCACCTCATTACAACCATATTCACTGAAAAATAATGGGATTGATAAATTTGAATATTCATCAGTACGATCTTTATACCCACTTTTAACAAAATCAGATTCACCACACCATTCATACATATTGACACCAATGAAATCAGCTCTTTCTGCAATATCACCACATGCAAAATAGTTAGCTAATGCTAATCTGGTTTCATCGTCACTTGAAGAATACCCAATTGGAATTTCACGATATTTTTTCTGCTTAATATAAGCTTTTGAATCTCTAATGGCTGCTTTCACAAAAGGTGAAGCACCAGTGGTTTTATCATCATTTGTAACTTCATTCCCTGCAAAAAAACCTAATAAATTAGGATATGCAGCCATTGCATCAATAGTAGATTTATATCTATTGAACAATCTTAAATCCCAATTTGGTTCTTCTCTATTAATTGATTCTTCTGGTTGTGCCAAATCAGCAATAACATAAATCCCATTTCTTTCAAATAATTCCATACATTCATCATGATTTAAATTATAATCAATTGTATAAACTCTTAAAGTATTGGTTTGGAGTTCTAATAAATATGGTAAATCTCTTTTACAAGCTTCAATATCTGCTAATGGGTCTTTAAATTTATCAATTTTATTTGTTATTGCATTTGAGTCTTGTTGGTATGCAACACCTTTAATATAGAATTGAGTGTTGTTTGGATAGAAAAACTGATTGTTAATGATTTTAATAGGTTCAGCTAATGTTAAAGTTATAATAGGTAAAATTGATAATGAATATTTCATTTTGAATAGTTGTTGATTCCTGATGGTTAATGTGAAGAATTAAGAAATGAACTGAATTGAATTGACTGAATTCACATCTTTTAATATTTCAACTGAATAATTGATTTAATGCTCTCATTGAAAACACTAAAAATCAAATATGAGAATAATATTCAAAATATTGGAAAATGGTACTAATTCAAGGTAAAATTTACCGTTAGTAACAACAACAACAACAACAACAACAACAACAACAACAACACTCGAATACATACTGTATCTGTACTACATCATCCATGATAAAAAAAAACAGTTTGTATTTTATCTTTAAAAAAAAGAAAAATATATAGAAGTAACATTAATACATATAATAAAAAAAGTTTGTTTTATGAAAAACCTTGAGGGGTTTGATCTCTTGCTTATGAAGTACTAGGTAAATATGCTTAAATTAAAGCAACAGATAAACCAGCAATAGCTAAGACAGAAACTAAAGAACCAAAAACTAATTCAGGCATAATTGGAGCATTCAAACTACCAGCACCAGATTTTGAAGAAGAAGAAGCTGATGAAGAAGCTGAAGCTGATGAAGAGCCTGAAGAAGTTCTAGAGTTAGAATTTGAGGAAGTGGCAGTAGAATCACCAGACACGGTACCTGAAACAACAGAAGCACCATCAGAACCAGCAGCTGATAAAGCTGAAGTACAAACTGAAGCAGTGGTAGCATCATCTTTGAGTGAAGCTGAACCACCAAATGAACAAGCTTGTGAATCTTGACCTTGTTCTTGGTAGTACAAGTTCAAAACAAAGGATAATTGTTGTTTAGCATCACAGAAGGAGAATGCACCGTATTTACCTGAAGTACCATTAGCAGTAATACCATCACAACTGACGTAACCACAAACAATGGAAAATAAATCAGCGTAATCATCTTCATCAATATCATCATCAACAACACAACTTAAAGATTTTTCCATACATGAACATAATTCACTATCTGGAGTTGGTGGTAAATCAGTGGAAGCAGCCCAGTTGACGTTATTTGTTGGACAAGCAATTTGAGTGGCTGATGCGGAAGCTTCTGATGCTGAAACTGATTTTGGAGAAACTGATAAAATTTCAGATTTATAGTAGTTATAATCATCTAAAGTTTTAACTTCACCATCTGATAAAGAAACTAAACCATAGTTATTAGCTTCTTCAAAATACATGTAAACAATACCACCAGACCAAACATTAGTCATTTCATCTCCATATAAAGCTTGAACTTCAGTGAATTTTCTTGGTTGAACTTCATTACAACCATATTCGGAAAAGAAAATTGGAATAGATAAATTAGCAAAATTGCTTGTAGCAGTAGAATAACCGGATTTAGAATAAGAACTATCACCACACCATTCGTACATATTGATACCGAAAAAGTCAGCTTTAACATCTTCATCACCACATGCAAAATAATCAGCTATTGGAACTCTAGTTTTAGCATCATCATTTGATGAATAACCAACAGGAATAGATCTATAACCTTGAGATTTGATATAAGCTTTAGAGTCTCTAACAGCAGCTTTAACGAAAGCTGATGCGTCAGTGTTTGTGTTATTGTTGGTGACTTCATTACCTGCAAAGAAACCTAAAACATTTGAATAAGCTTGAAATTCATCAATAACTGAAGTATAACGTTCATATAATTCAACGGTCCAAGTTGGGTTTTCTCTATCAATAGATAAACCAGGTTCACTTAAATCTGCAATAACATAAATACCAGCCTCAGCTAATTGATTCATACAATCAGAATGATCTAAGCTGGTATTTAAAGCATAAACACGAATGGTGTTTGTATCAACAGCACTTAAATAAGGGATATCTCTTCTACAAGCATCAGCATCAGCTAAAGGATCGTTGAAAGTTTGACCCTTTGTTGTATTTGCTGTGTCTTGTTGGTATGCAATACCTTTCATGAAAAATTGAGATCCATTATTGAAAAAAAATTTGTTACCAATGATTTCAATAGTTGGTAAATCAGTTGAAGATGAACCGGTGGTTGCACCTAACACTGCGGTGGAAAGAGCCAAAGAGCTAGCTAATTTGTTGAAAAGCATCTTGATTGTTCCCAAATCAAAACAAAAACAGAAAAAGAACAAATGAAAAGTTTGACAATGATTATTGAGAAGGATAGCAGTTTAAATAGATCTGCTGGCCGTGAAAAAGAAACGTCTGTGTTTTCTAGTCGGGAATTTGGTAGATTTTGAAAGTTAAAAACAGAAATGAAAAAGTTAAATCCCAACTTTATTTTTATTTTTATTTCCAGATTTCCAATGAATGAAAAAAAGGAGATTTCTGAATCCTAATTGGAATTTTTCCCAATTTGCTGAAAAAAAACAAAAAAACAAAAAAACAAAAAAACAAAAAAACAAAAAAACAAAAAAACAAAACACGCCGATTTGTCCAATTTTGTTCTGCATATTTTCACATTGTCCGACATCTGTCTGCATATAGTGTATCAAATTCAGACAAACGCGTGTTTTGAATTCAAAATGGACACAAAATTCACGTGTCGTCTGATGATTAACAAGAAATGGACAAATTATCATCAACTTCAACCTACCTTTTTCTACAGATATCTTATAGTAATTATAGTTATAAATAATGAATATGTTAACGTCCATTGCTGCCTCAGTGCCTAGCTGTTGATGGCTGTGTCACATTCTTAGTTATTAATCAAATTAATACAAGTTGTTGTCAATATATTATGACTTACTCATGAAGTTGAAATTTCTACAAGTTGATAATTAATTATATTATTGTTCAAATTATTTATATTCACTAATATATATCAAGTACTACTAGTTAGCCTCAGATTTGTGTTTTTTTTTTTTTTCTAATTTATATTAATTAATTATATTGCAAGTTAATATAATATAATATAATATAATATAAAATTCAAAATGCTGCTGTTTTAAAAGCTGGCTTTGAAGGTGTGATCGTTTGGATATAACTAGGCGCTTTCGTGCCTGTATCATCTTGGTCTTGGTTGGTTGGTTGAATTAATCCATAAACTTTTTTCATATCTATTAAATCATCTCTAATTTTAAGTAAATGGGTTTTAGTAACTGCTGGTACTATGATAACTGTTAAAAACAACAATAAAATGACAAAATATAACATCAGATATTTAGTTACAATAATTTGTCTTTTCAATTTCTTTTTTTTAGTTAAAATTCTTGTTTGAAATTGTTTGCTTGGAATCAACCAAAATAAAATCATTGTATGCCAAGTATCAATGTATGGGAACAAAATCAATGGTGTTTGAATGAATAATAACCAATGTCCCAAGATAAAATCAGCTGAAAATAATGACATCTCCATGATTTTAACAACAAATTCTCTTGTAGGTTGTAACAAGACTCTCCATCCAACTTTGGAATGATACCAATTTCCTGACCACCATGATCTATTAGATTTATCATTTTTATATTCTCTTGATAATAATAAAATGGTTATAGCTTTGAAAACAAAATCTTGAAATGATATTACAACTAAAAGAAAAATCAAAGTTCTTGCAAAATTCCAACTCTCTAAAAACCACATCACTTCAAATAATAACAAATGAACACCAACTGATACAGTATGTGCAATTGAAGAGATAAAACTGGGTGATCTAGCTGAACAGCATGATAATAATGGTCCTGTAAGACATGAAAGTCCAAATAAAAGTATCAAAACAAGTGCATTGATAACTATTGGTGCAAATGTAATAATAATTAATCTCAACAACGAATTTGTTGCTTTAACTTTTTTAACACCATTCTGTGCATTCATAAATGTATAACCACAAAATAAGAAAGCTAAATTGAAAAATGGTAAAATTAATTCAGTAAAGTAAGTATTTTTGAAATGTGATTTTTTAATATCTAAACCTGCTGCTGTTTCACTTTCATGATCAATTAATTTTTTCTTATAACCAGTAAATCTTGCCCTTGATTGTCTTATATATCCAATCCAAGAGTTTGCATGCCATTTACTATTACCTCTTGAAAGCCAATGAATAAAATTTCTATAATCAACAAAAAAATCTTGAAATGAAAATTGATGAGGATTGAACATGAAAGGTGCAATACACATGGAAACTAAAGTTAACCAAAACCATAATAAAGCAGGTTGCCAAATAGTAATTGTGGCAAATAATAACATTAAAAATAATTTCGAACCTTGATATATGGATGAAGATGTAAATTTCGAATAAAGATAAAAAAACTGAATTCTTGAAACTGCAAACCCTCGACCTGTTGAAATATATCTTGCACCACCAAATGTAACATCTGTTAACAAGGAATTTGCATAAATCTGACAAACAAAAACTTCAAATATCGGTGATAATGAACTTAAATGTCTTATGAATCTTGATGAAGCTTTCCATAAACCTCTTTCACTTAATTCTTGAACAATTAAGGGAACAAATGAGATAAAAAAAACAATGAAGACAGATAAAACAAAAATTGTAACCCAATTTAAAACTGGTTGTAAATTATAACATCCAATAGGAGTTTGAAGATCAGTGAATGGAAGATCTTTATCATAGTAACAAATAGGCGATTCATGTGCCAACGCTCCAAGATTAATCAAAACAATCATGAAAAGTTGAACTGATAAAGTGATAAAGAGATTATTAATATGAAACCCAGCATGAGCATAATAAAATGACAAGAATCTATCCAAAGGTAATTGTGTGCCTAAATAATAATATTCTCTTGATAAAATTTGTTCACCCATACCTGCACCAATTTTGGTAGTAAAATTCAAAATTGATCCAAAACCCAAATCTCTTCCTTTACCACATTGATAAAAATCACAATGTTTGATTCTTCCACCTCTAATCATTGCATTCATACCTGCATAAATATCTTCATTTAAATGCAAGCCTTTTTGAGCTTTTGATATACCACCTCTTGTGGTCATGAAAATTCCATTCAAGAAATCCGGATGACCATAATGTAATTTGCCTCCAATTTCTGCTAAAGTTCTTGCAAATAATGTACCAAAAGTTTGTTCTTTACCAGCTGCAACATCACCCAAGACTCCAATGTTTTCCGAAAAAATATATTCTCTGGCTCCAATAATTGCCACTGGGCCTGGTTCATCATTATAAACAATACCTGGAACATAAGGCGGGACATTATCAGAATCTAATTCTTCAAATTCAGCTAAAACTGATCTGATTTTAACACATTCTTCCAAATAATTGTCTTGATTAGCATCAATAACTTGAATATATTCACCACGATAAAAAATAATTGAATGATTTTGATTATCAGATTTACCATCACCTAAAATAGGATTTCCAGATAATTTGATTTTATAATAGGGGATTCTATTACCATTTTTATCTTTTTTACTAAACCCATCTATAAGACATGAATAATAAATTCTCTCTCCATGTGGATTTTTTTCATCAATTTGCTCATGGATATATGCAATTCTTGTATTTGGATAAGCAGTTAACAAAAAATCAGTATCTTGTTTTTCATCTTCAGAAAACTTTTGTAATCTTTGCATTGCTAAAACCAATTTAAATTTTCTATGCGCCATTGATTCTAAATCCATTTCTAAACCTTCTGGATCTTCAGCATAAAATTGAACAATTTCTGGATTTTCAACTCTATAAAGTAATTTCAAAGCTCTTGTATAATTTGTAAAACCTGACGCGGTTCTGTATAATGTTTGTGTTCTTAAAGATGCCCAAATTCTAGTTCTCAAGATATATTCAGGACTAGAATTTTTAAATCCAATACTTGTAAATGGAATATCATTAATCACACCTTGAATAAAATCTTCTTCAGCTGAATTTGGGATCAAATTTGGATAGGCAGCTTTTGGGGGTCCTGATTGTAAATCATAACCATTTGTATCTAATTTATCTTCATGTTTTTTATTTGAATCCGCATCTGCATCTTTATTTTCACCTGTTTCAATAACATCAGAGATAGACATGACTTTTGTGGAAATATCAAATTTACCACTATGTTGATTAATAACACCACTTTCCAATGCTAATAACTTTGAATCTTTCACAAAACAAGTCCATTCTTTTGGGTATAATTTTTGAAGGTATTCTAACAAAGTTATTCTTGAATTTGCATCACTTTCTTTGATACATTCCCTTAATGATAAAATTATTTTTTCTCCATAATGAGGAACTAAAACTGTGAAGGTTGGCATACTTTCAATCGGGATAGGTTCTTGAATTGGTGTTGATAAAGATTGTGCAAAAAATGTAATTCTTCTTTCAGCTTCGCTATTATTATCAAAAATTTTATCAATTGAAGTTGAACTAGAATCATCTTGAGAAATGAAAAAGCTTGGAGGTTTCAAAGTTTTGGACCCATCAATTTCAGATAACATTTGCTGGTATAGTAATTTATGAACAGTTTCAATTGGAATCAAATGTTCTCTATACATTGAAATAATAATGGCATTCCAAATCTGAGACACTAAAACTTTAGGTTTATATTTAACATCCATTTCACCAGTGGCTAAAACTTTTGAATAAAGTCTTTTAGGTAATCTTGTGAAAACATTTCTCCATGGAGTCATAATTGAAATACCTAAACTGAAAGATAATCCAACTGAAAAAATACAATTGCAGACAATATACCAAAGATAAGTGTCAAGGAAAAATAAAATCAAGTCTGTAAAATAAATCAACCCTAAAGTGATTCTTGCCTGTTGACGACAAAGAAAATTCCCTAGAAGAGCATCACCAACACAACGATCCATATCCATAATTGATAGAACCCGAATTGGATCTCTAATTGACAACGTTAAAAAGAAATAAGATTCTAAAAACTTAAAAGTAAAAATAGTTATCCAAAGGATAATTGAAAACCATTTGTTTTTACCAATTAATTGAGGAAAAGAAGCTGTAAAAGTTTTCGAAGATACATATCTTCTTCTCAATCTCATATTTCCTCTTCTATGAAACAGTCGCCTTCTACCTGTATTTTTCGGGTTTAAATAAGGTCGACCAAATAAAGAACCTAAAGGTTGGAAACTGAACACCAAAATTGTTATAACAGCTATTGCAAATTGCACAATTGATAAAATAAGAGCAGATTTAGAAACAGTATTTAAACCAAAAATTCCAAAAATATAAAATGATGGAGCAATATTTAAGATTGCAATACCAATTAAACCTAACAATCTTTTAGATAAATGTTCAGCACCAGGCCAATCTCTTGGAACAAAGCTCCATTCAGCTAAAGTTGCCACAATTTGAATAATACAAGCAATGAACCCACCAATAGCCACTGCTGAAAACCTACTTTGAAGAGTTGGTTGATTATCCAATAATTGACTATAATTTTTGGTGTATAAAGTAGGGGAATTAAAAGCAGTGAAAAACCAAAATGATGATAAATGAATGATCCAAATTCTATTGAAATTAGTTGCAGCATGAAGCCAAGTTCTTTTTTCTTTATATGTTTTATAAAAAGCTTTATCCCAATTAATATCTGATAATTTTAGATATCTATCAGAAACTTTAATATCAACTAATCTTTCTTTAGTAGTTTTCAACTTTAATCTTTCAATACCTTCTGGGTACCAAAATAATTGATTAACATCATCATAACCAATAATATCCTGATGATCTCTTTCACGTTTAGTTAGTTTTCCACCTTTTGAAGCATCAACATAATAAGTTTGATCTCTTATAAACCTATAAAGTGGAGTAACTATATTATCTAAAAAATGATATTCAGGTAATGATTCCACAATTGGTTTTTCCTTTTCTTTATTTCTTTCTTCTCTTTCTTTGACACTCAACATTTTGAAAGGTTTGACTTTGATGTTTCCTTCTTCATCATATTCAGCTGCTGTTGGTTCATGCTCTTCAGCTTCGCCATCTGTAGAGACAAATGGATCACCAACAATTGGTAAAGGAATTTTATAACCTTTTATTGATAAATAATAATCATAAGCACATTTGTAGATAAAACACAAACATTCAGGTAAAAATCTTAATTGATTTGCTTCTCCCCAAATCAAAAGATATAACGCTATTTGTTCAACTTTTTGTCTGGGAGTTAATTCACGCATTTTCAATTTCCATTTATAATCTGCAATTTTGTAATCGAAATTTCTTTCCAATTCCTCAGGAGTATATTCAATTTGCATATGTTCACTAACAAATCTTTTCTCTTTTTCTAAAGCTAGTTTTTGTTGTTCTTTTATATTGATGTTTCTATTTTTTGCAATTTTTTTATTTCTTTTATAAGATTTCCCATGTAATTTTAAATTTGCAAAACCACATTCTTCATCAAGATCTAATTGAGCAGCAAAATACCATTTTTTATAGTTTGCATTATCACCACCAATGTAAGAAGCATGTAAGGAGGTTAATGCAATTGTTGGAGCAAACCTACTACCTCTTGAATCCAACTGGGTTAAGAAGTGTTCAATCATATTTTCAACAGAAGATTTTTGAAAGCCAAACACTTTTTGCAAATCATGAAAAATTTCAATGATTTCATCTTGTGTTATTTCGACATGTTCAATCCAAGATGGGAACTGACTTTCTCTATCGCGTTTAATTTGTTCTTCTGTTCTATGATAAGATTGATGGACATGATCATCAGCTTCTTCACCAGCCTGTTGTGCGGCATTGTTGGCTTGTGCGTTGGATATAGCTGTGTCAATGACATTACTATGCGGTACCAGTAACTCTTCCTCTGCAGTGGGCAACCCCATCTGCTGATCTGTACCGTAATCTTCACCTTCGCTCTGATTCCATCTGTCATCATCCATCACGACCTTTTTTGGGCCCATGATGCAACTGGCCACTTGAAAAAAAGAGTTTGTTGTGTTCTGGTGAGCTTTTCAGAAAGTTATCATGTTGGAAAAACTGGAGCGCTGCGGTTTTTTCTTGGGTGGCAAATAAAATTTTGTTTTTGTGTCACTAAAAACTTGAAATCAAGTTTGATAAATTTTGATAAAATTAAAAAATCTGAAAAAACTAAAAAAAATTCGAGAGTCATAACTTATTACCCTCTTGTACCGGGTAGCTACAATTTTTAGTTGTTTGAAAATTTTGTGTCACGTGAACGGTGGTGCACAATAATTTCAATCTCCAGAGATGGGCTTTTTTTATGCCGCAACTGCCCAATTCAGCTGCTGTTTATCCCTTTTGTATCCTAAAACAGAAAAACACTGCCAAAAAAATACACGACGCGGTGAAAAATTTCGAGTTTAGATCTGAAACACCAAGAATCGACTTTCAGGTTCGGACTGCTCAGCCCGCAAAACAACACTGTTTAACATCTCTCAATGACTTCAAAGTTCACTTGAGAGTTCACTTAAGAAGCTTTGAAGTTTGTACAACGAATAAAATTATAAGTGTTGCAACTTGCGAGTCGTAAAGTTTAATTCTAGCCAGATCTCGCCAGTTTTCCTGCTTATGGAAAATATTCCTGCAACTACTTCTCAATTTAGTAATTTTGCTCCACCCCTTGGCGCCTAAAACTTTGTTATAAAAATACTGTAAAACAGCCAAAAGTTGCTAAAATCTGATTCCAAAAAGTCACACTATCTTTGGTTGCTCTTCCAACACTTTCTTTCACTTCTAAGTCACAATTTCTTGCCTTTTCCTTGTCTTTTCATGGATTTTTTCTGGATTTTTTGCTGTATTTATAAATTGCTCAAAACGGAAAGTTTGTGTTTTTTTCGCAAAGAGAAAATTTTCATTCAAATCTAAAATCAAGAAAATCGAAAAAAAAAACATAAAAAATCTCGAATTGAAAAAACAAAACTATTTTCTTCCAACAAGAACAACAAGAAAAAAAAAAAAAGCGGCAAATCAACCAACTTCTGTTCCTTCCTTTACACAGATTTTGCTTCAACTTACACTCAGTTTTTCCACAAAGATTCACTCACTTTTGCTCAAAACTCTCTTTTAACAACCCGTTGTTTATTTTTTTTCACCCTTTAATTAACAGTTACTTTACCGAAAAATGCGTTTCCAAAACTTGTTTATGGCTGCCTCATTAGCTGCCTCTGCTGTCTTCGCTCAACCTTTGCAACACGTCCACAACCAACACAAACGTGAAGCCGAACCAGCTTTAATCGTTGTCACTGAAACTGAAGTCGTTATTGTTACTGCTGGTGTTAATCAAGTTGTTGGTGGTGAATCAACCACTTTAACCTTTTCCACTGTTGACACTGCTTTAGCTGCTCCAACTTCTTTAACCACTACCATTGTTAGAGAAGCTCAAGTTGCTGATGCCACTGCAGGTACTTTTGCTTACACATCAGATGCTGATGTTGTTGCCACTGCTGCTATCCAAAAAGCTGCTGCTGAAACTACCTCTGCTGCCGTTGCTGCTGCTGTTGCTACCTCTACTTTATCCACTGATGCTGGTTTGACTCAAGGTAAAGGTATCACTTACTCTCCATACACTGCTTCTGGTAATTGTAAAACTCTAGAAGAAATTAAAGCAGATTTTGCTAAAATTTCTGGTTATCAAATTGTTAGATTATATGGTGTTGATTGTAATCAAGTTGAAAATGTTTTACAAGCTAAAGGTCCAAACCAAAAATTATTTTTAGGTATTTACTTTGTTGATCAAATTGAAGCTGGTATCTCTCAAATGGCCTCTGCTATTGCTGCTCATGGTTCTTGGAATGATGTTTACACCGTTTCCATTGGTAACGAATTGGTTAACAGTGGTTTAGCTTCTGTTGCTCAAGTTGGTGAATACGTTGCTAGAGGTAAAGCTGCTTTATCTGCTGCTGGTTATTCTGGTCCAGTTGTTTCTGTTGATACCCACGTTGCTGTCATTAACAACCCAGGTTTATGTGGTTTCTCTGATTACATTGCCATTAATGCTCATGCTTATTTCGATTACAACACTGTTGCTTCTGATGCTGGTTCTTGGTTATTATTACAAATCCAAAGAGTTTGGACTGCGTGTGGTTCAAATAAAAACGTTTTTGTTACTGAATCTGGTTGGCCACATCAAGGTGACACTTATGGTGCCGCCATTGCTTCTCCAGAAGCTCAATCTGCTGCTATTTCTTCCATCAGATCTACTTGTGGTGATGATGTTATTTTATTCAACGCTTTCAACGATTTATGGAAAGCTGATGGTGCTCAACACTGTGAAAAATACTGGGGTATTTACAACTAAGTGTTTTAACTCAATTTTATAGCTGTTCCATTTTTTTTTGGCAAAGATTTATTATTTTCATTCGAGGGGAAATCTACTTTTTATTTTATTTTACTTTTTAACATGATCAATTTTTGATCTTCTTTTTGACACACTTTTATATGCTTATTATATACCCCCTTGTTATTTTGATACCACAATAAATGACAAAACAAAATAATTCAAACTGTAGTTTTTTTTTTTTGTTTTTTTTAACTTCTTCTTCCTCTGTTATATTCAAAACCTCTATAATTTCCTCCACGTCCGCCTTCTCTTGCTCTTCCTCTTCCTCTTCCTCTTCCTCTTCCTCTTCCTCCTCGGTACCCACCGTAACCATGTCGTTCTCTATTCTCTGCATCACCTCTACGATTTGGTGGTGATCTTGATCTAGATCTAGAATACTGTCTTGGTGGTGATGGGGTTTGAGAATAACGACGAATAGGTGAACGACTATTTCTAATTGGAGATCTTGATCTTGATCTAGAATATTCCTTTGGAGGTGATGGTGTATGTGAATAGTGACGAGCAGGTGACCTACTTGGTGTTCTTGAGAAACTTCTTGATCTTGAGCGTGAATAACTTCCTGATCTTGAAGAATAGAAACTTCTTGAACGTGATCTTGAAAATGAACTGCTTCTTGATCTTGATCTTGAACCACTTCTTGATCTTAATCTTCCTCTTTCCTCTTCATCCCGTTTAACCAACTCACGTAAATTCATTCTCATTTCATCTGTTAATATACCCAACCCAATTGCTGTAAAGTAATTGATTGAAAACCTTAAATTATCAACATTCTCATCAGGAAACACATTCTTCAAGAAAGGTTGAATATAAGGTTCCTCTAATCTTTTCTTTAAACCATCAATACCTAATTCTTCAGTCAATTCTTGAAACACAAATTTGATAAAAATTCTTGATGCTGAAGTTGTTTCTTGTTCATTAAGATGAATCACATCTAAAACTTCCCATCCTAAAGCATCACTTGATAATAAATGTCCCCAATATTTAGCCACATTTCTTAATGGATTTGATTCATAACGATAGATTGTTGAATAACAATCAATAAAAGTTTCTTTAAAAGAGTCTTCCCATATACGACCTTGTCGACATAATTTCTCTGATAAAACACCATAATATTTAGAATAAGTTTGTTCTTGTGAACATACTTTCAAAATCATGTCACAAACTTTAGGGAAATCTTCAAACGGTAAACGTAATTTCAAAATCTTATGTGCAGCTTCATCATCTGACATACTTCCTTTTAAAATTAGGTAAATCATTTTTCTAAATTGAGTTATATCAGAATTGGTCATATCTTTAATCTCTAATTTTGTCTTCTCTTCATCTTCTTCTTCTTCTTCTTCAGCCTCGATTTCAACTATTTGGCCTTCTCCTTCACCTTCTCCTTCTCCTTCTCCTTCTCCTTCTCCTTCTCCTTCTCCTTCTCCTTCATACTCTTCTTCATCATCTCCTAAAATATCTAATTTCAACAAGTTATACTCCTTTTCATGCTCTTCATAATCTTCATCATATCTATAATCATTCAATTCTAACTTCTCGTCAATTTCATCATCCAATGACACCTGATGAACTGTTTTATCATCATCTTCAACAAGATCCAATTCTTGAGTCACTGTTGGATAATCTTTGAAACCATCTCTTCTTATCACAAACAACTCCTCAATTTTGTATTGAACTCTTTTAGAAACCAATCCATCTTGTAAAATGTATCTTAACTTTTCAAAAATTTCATTGATTGATATCAAGCTGACCTCTGTAAGAAAAGCTCCAACATTTTTTAAAAACTCTATCAATATATCAATTGAATCATCTGTCACATTGTTCAACATTAAGTAACATATCTGTAATGCTAAAATCTCATGACAAACTTGTTGATTGCATAAATGTGCCAAAAACATTGTAGAAGAAACACAAATCAATTTATCATCTTTTGCATAACCTTGTTTAAACAAACACACAAGTCTCCCAACAATTAATTCGCCAATCCTTGGGATTTTAGAATTTAAAACACTTATTAAACTGGCATAAACTTGTGTATATCCAACCGAATGACTTTGTGCTTTAATGACACTTTGCACCAACAATCCACAGCCTCTGAATAAATCCAATTTGAACAACTCAACAACAACTTCTTTCAAATTCCCAACATTGACTTTATTGATCTGTCCATTAATTCCTTTAATCAATTTATCCCATTCTAAAACCTGGTAATCTCGAGAATACTTTTCAATTTTGATTTTATCCAACAATGACCGTAATTTTGCTGGTGGTACGTATTTCCCCTGTGCTTTCAACTCGAGCAACGACTCAGCTTCTTGCTGTTCATTCATCTTTATTTTTTTTTTTTTTGAATTAACAACATATTTCAAACTGAAAAAAAAAAAAAAAAAAAAAAAATTATAATATTGTAGCAAAAAAAAAATATCAATATTTTGCAAATTACAAACAGCTTGAAAATCACTGTCCAGAATGAACTCAATTGCGATTCAACTCAACAACAAGAACTCAGTTGCATCCCACTTTTCATTATTCCAAAAAGCAGCAGAATTAGCCACTCATACAGCAGAAATAGATGTAATAATCCTTAATAATTTCAAAAGTTTACAATATTTGGATACAATACTTTCACAATCTTATAATTTATTATTCCATATTTTGCAAACATTTAATAAACCAAATGTACGTACTAACGTTTTAATTCAAAACCTATCAAACTTATCAAATTATGATGTTTTAATTCATTCAAATTTAGAATCACCAATATTATCAACATCACCAACTCAAGTAGTAGAAATTACACCAAACCCAATGGAACTAGTTGATAATGATGGTGATGCTTCAAACTATGATGTTGTTGCTGTTGGTGGGACATTTGATCATTTTCATGATGGTCATAAAGTTTTACTTAGTGCTAGTGCATTTTTATGCAATGAAAATTTAATTATTGGGATAACTGATGATGAATTGTTGAAAGATAAGAAATATAAAGAGTTATTACAAAATTTTAAAGAAAGAGAGAGAAATGTTTGTGAGTTTATTAAAAAATTTAAAAATGGACTAAATTTCAAAACCTATAAAATTGTTGATGTTTGTGGACCAACTGGATATATTAATGACATTGATGCATTAGTTGTTAGTAAAGAAACCATTAAAGGAGGTGAGTTTGTTAATAATTATAGACGTGAAAGGGGGATGAAAGAGTTGGATGTTTGTGTGATTAATGTTATTGGTGAAGATGAAACTGGATTTGAAAATAAATTAAGTAGTACTAAACTACGAGAACTTGAATTCAATAAAAATTCATAAAACAGAAAAAAAAAATAAATAATAAAAAAAGAAAAAAAAAAAAAACAGAAAACAGAAAACAGAAAACAGAAAACAGAAAACAAGAATTCTTGATTAGCACTGTTGTGACACCTTATTTGATTGTGATACCTCCACCTTGAGCTCTACCTGAACGATCAGGATGATCCAAACATAAGTTATTATTTTCATCAATAATATCAAATAATTGAACATCATCATCGAAATAAACTGGTGAATTAATTGAATTACTCAATGAACAAAACTTAATTCTATTAAATTCTTTTTGACCCAATCCGAAAACTTGATGTAATCTTTGTTTTGTTGTTGATAATGGTTCATTTTTTAATAATGGGAAAACAAATGAAATTCCATGTAAACGACGAGGATCTTTATTAAATTGGAAAACTGGTACTAATTTTCTTGTTGTATTTGAAATTAATGGTGGTGATTGTGATCTTAAATCTTCTTCTTCTTCTTCTTCTTCTTCATTTAAAGAAATTTTATAATCTTCTTTTAAAATTTGTGATTCTAATGGTAAAATTCTTGCTAGTATAATTAGATCATCTTCAATTGCAGAAATTTTAACATCATATGTAATTATTTCTTCAAATTTAGAATTTGAATTTGCCCAAACCACTAAGTTATTTTCATCTTCTTTTGATAAATTTAATTTTAAAGACAATTTTTTTATAATATTTTTAACAGTTCCATTTAATGGCATCATAAAATCTAAAGATTGATAATGAATATAACTTGTTGTTAACCACAAAATTCTAACTGATTTCATACTTTCTAATTCATTTAATGAAATTTCTAAAACTTCATATTCAAATTTTGGTATAAATCCAACTGGTAAATTTTTAATTATAACGGATGATAAATCTTTATGCATTTTAAAAGGATATCTAACTCCATTATAATTAACAAATATTCTTAAAAATCTCGGATCAACATCAATTTTTTTACCAATAACATTAACGAATTCTTCAAAAGATGCATTAATTGAAATAATCATTTTAAAATTTGCTAAAGATTCATTAGCTAATAATTTTTCATTTTTTTCTGTTGATATAAATTCATCATTTTCATTTGAATTTATTGGTAATGGTTCAACAGAAACCAAAATTCTTGAACTTAAATATTCATAATATGATAAAACATTATCAAAATATGGATAAACATTTGTTGAATTTTTCAATAATAGTTCTTGATTTAATAATTCAACAACTATTATATCACCATCAGTTAATTCTGCTACTTGGAAAGTTTGATTTAAATTTAAGGGTTGAATATTACCAGGTTGAAGTTCTTCATAAAATTCTAAGAAATTTGAATCATGAATTTTCAATAATTTTGTTAAATTTGGTAAAATTGAATTAATTTGTTCATTATCTTTCACCACTATATGAGTTAAACCTTTTAATATTTGTTTCTTTTGATCAAAAGTTTTGATAAATAATATAATTTTTTTAGATTCAGCAACTGATTCAACAACATGTTGTTTTATTGAAGCTTGATCAATTGACGTTGAATTAGTTGTAGTAATTTCTGTTGAAAAATCATCTTTTTCTTTATTTAATACACCATTTGTTGCATTACTTGAAATTCCATTAGTTTGTTGGTGATTCAGATTGTTTACTAAATGATTTAATTCTAAATCATGTTGTTCAATCCAAATATTAACATGATTATATTTTCTATTGGCAAAAAAATTATTGAAAACTTCCTCCACAGTTAATTCCCAGAAATTATCAATATGATGACCTAATCTTAAAGTTTTATTTCTTCTTAAATTAATTGACCAAAAATCAACAGATTCTAAATCAGAGATATTAGAAATTTTAGTAATTTCTGATAAATAATTTTTAAATTTTTCTGATTTCAATAATTTTAAAGTAAATGGATAATCATTTTCTTTATTTAATAACAATGGATTAGTAATATTTTCATTTGCACCTAAATCAAAACCTTGATAACGTTTAAATAGTTCATTTGTGAAAAAATTAACATTGAGATATAAATGCATTTCTTCCAATTCTTTTTGTTTTAGAGCTTGATCTTCTAATTCTTTTAAAACTTTTTCGGCAATATAATTTGGTACATCATCATCAGTAACATCTTGTAAAACTTCATCAATTGCTGTTCTTTTAATATAAACCAACATATAAGCACTTGTATGGCGACTTAATTGATAATTTTGATATTTTAATCTTGTCATTTTAGATAAAATTGCTGGTTCAAGAGCATCCATACCAAAATTCTCTTCAAAAACTTCTTTTTTAGAGACTCTCCAAACTTTGTCATCATCAAATCTAAACCATTTATCATCTTTATTTGGTTTAATTAATGCATAATAATGACCTGTTGTTATATCACCTGAATGAACTAAGACACCATGTAAGTCATATATGCAAGGTTCAATTTGATCTGTTGGTTTGCCATCATGATCTAAATATGGGGATAAATCAATTGATTCAGGGAATTCATAACGATCATTGATTTTAACTAAAGTATCATAATTGAAATCATACTCAAATCTTTTCAATTGTAAATGTAAAACATTTGGGAAATTTTCAAAAATAACACCTTTTTTAGCATCTTGTAAACCAAAATCTTGAGCCATATATTGATTTTCACCATTCATTAACTCGACCTCGATATAATTTTGGAAAGATTGATTCAAATTTTTCAAATCTTTAACATTTAATTGAATATCCCAAAAATCTTCTGATCTTGAAGATTCATAATTAACATCAATACATTTGATATAGCTTTTCATTTTCCCAACAAAAGTTTTATTTAAAGAGTTTTCCACAGGAGTACCTTTCATTTTAGTTTCTAATCTATCCATCAAAATTCTATTTAATTCTTGAACGTCATGTTGTTCAAAAGCCTCTGAAGTTGTCCAACCAAACGATTTAGTTAATTCAAGGGTATCAATTGCTTCATTTGAATGTTGTAATTGGAAGAAAATTCTTTGTAAAGCTAAAGCAACGGAATCTTCTGGATTTTCACCATCAGTTGGTATTTGATAAACCGATTTTCTAAAATTTTTGGTGAAAAAATAAGATTGTAATAAAGAGTTTAAATAACAAGTTGCACCTTGATTTTTAAAACCAACAAACCCAGTTTGTTCTTTTGAGTTATAATCCATAAAATTATGCCATAATACACCAGTATGATCTTTAACAACTTTAACAAATGCAGTGATTTGAGTTTTATCATCAGCCAATAAAGGTCCTTTAACACGACCTTCAGCATCTTTAACAGATGAATTTAAATTTCTATAATCAACAAAATTTGAAAACCCCCAATCAATAGCATGTTTATTAAAACGTTGTTGGGAAGTGCTAATAACAAATAGATTTGGATTATTTGGGTTTGAGATCACAAGTGAGAATTGAGCACAAACGTACCAATTCGGATCCACTGGTTCTAATTGACCAGTTTGAAGATTTTTCTGTTTTTCAGGTAAAGGTTCCAAATATAAAGCGATATTATTATTACTATTTGGATGAGGGAACAATAAGATATTCCAATCAAACCCACCAACATTAAAAACAGGTCCATGTATTTTGTTTTCTTTAAGAGTCTTGAAGCTTTCAATTGACCAAGTTGAATAGTTGCAGTCAATAGTTTCAATTTGATCATCATCCAGTGGAGGTAGAATTAAATCTGCAAAAGGTTTGAATTGTTCCAATTGTGTGAATTCTGGTGATGTTGCTGGTTTCATCTTCTTGTTCTCTGAGTTGTTGTTGTCCTCCATTATTATAGTTTATTTTGTTTATTTATTTAATAAACGGGATCAAGAAGTGGGCGGCAAGTGTGTTGAAGGTGTTTTTAAGGCCAATTGAGTTGTTTAAGTTGTTGCGTGTGATTGTTTGAGCCTGTTACGTAAAGTGTGCTGTAGTTTCAGGCTGTTTTGAAGTGTTTTGCAAGGCTGTTTTGCTGGCAAAGTGTGTTAATAAATAAACAATAAAATTGAATTTTTTTTTTTTTTATGATAATTTATTTTTTCTCTTTTTTTCCTGTTATATGATTTTTTTTTACTGAAATTGGTGAAATAACGAGGAATTTGCAGTTTTTGGTGATAAATTTGTTATTGAGCTTGTCATTGTTAATGTAGTAGTGAAGCAGTCTCCAACTAGAATTGAATGACGATCAGTGAATAAATTAGCTTTAGTTTTAAAGTCTGCACCGCCACAAATAAAGGAGATTAACATTAAGCTTTAAATATGAAAGCTAATTGCAGACGTGGTGAGTTTAATGTGCCATAGAATTTAATAAGTATTAATTAATGATAGCAGTTATATTTTTTACACTAGAGATTTATCCTTTAAATATTATATAATGAGCTGTATATATTTCTATAATTTTATATTTTAACATGAATGAATAAGCTTATAATGATATATAATAGCTCGTAATATTAATTGATATAAACAATATATATATATTCATAGTTATCGGCAACCCGTCGTGCAAGCTTATAACTAGCTATTATTATAATTATAATTAATTATAATTAATTGAATAATAATAATAATAATAATAATAATAATAATAATTCTAAATAAAGCTTAACAATATCTTTCTTTAATTTAAACTTGTTAAGCTTGATTTACTAGCCACAATTAATTAATTATCAGTTAATTGTTTACTTGTGCAGTATAAGTAATAAATAGTGATCTGTTAATTATTAGATTATTAATAATTACTGTTTACATCTTCACTTATAGTACAACAACAGCTATAATATAATCTTGAATCCAACTTGTACACTAGTTATAATTATACAACGAAGTCAAACCAATATTGATAATCTTCAACTGTACTTTCATCATACGGATAAACTGCATGATATCCTACTCTCGATACGATACAGCTGGAACATAATCCGATTATATTACATTGATCAACATTAATTCTCATAGAATTAAATTATTAATAATTAAACCACTTAACTAATACAATCTTTGGAAATAAACTTTCACTGTGTCAGTCTTGACTTTAAAACTAGATCAGATTCAGCCACGTATCGCTGCTATTGTAATCTTTTTCTCTTCTCTATTAAATTTTAATATAATTAATTGAAATTTGAATCCCAATTTAACCGATTGCTATTACAACATTTTATCTCATAAACCCACTCTATTTGCTCTATTCCCTTCTTCAGCTACACTATTAAAACTATAGACTTTTCAATTGTCTGATGCGGTGGTAAGTTCTGTATAAGTAATAGTAGTATTAGTAGTAGTAGTAGTAATAGTAGTAGCAGCTACATAGTATAACCACCTGACGCATCGTAAGATTGTGTCTAGATTTCTAATTTCTAAGAATCTAAGGCTCTCAATCCCGGATATTTGAATCCACATGGTGGTGCTTCAATCTTCATTAACAATTTTTGAAACACCCCCATCAGTTGTGTTCATCTTTCTAAACTCTTCTAATTTGACCTTGCTGTTGGTGGGTTAAACTTGAAAAATGTGTCTTATCAACTATTCACTATTTTACTGAATAACTCGAAGTATACTAACGATAATTTAATATACTCTTTACAGATACACTCCTCTAATCTCCCTCTACACATCAATGTACAAAACTTATAAATAATTCAACTTGTACTCCACAATAAACAACTTTCAAAAACATTCAGCTACGTAACTGCATCAAATTTTATGCTCATTGCGCAACTTCCTAATATCAAAATACATCAACTGAATTCAACTTAATATAAATACATCACTTTCCCCCTTCTTCTTGACATTGAAATCCCCATTAATCATCCACATAATACAAACAAACAAACAAACAAACAAAACAATGACACAAATCACTTTAGGACGTTACTTATTTGAAAGATTAAGACAAGTTGATGTTCAAACAATTTTTGGTTTACCAGGAGATTTCAATTTATCTTTATTAGATAAAATCTATGAAGTTGATGGCTTAAGATGGGCAGGTAATGCAAATGAATTAAATGCTGCTTATGCTGCTGATGGTTATTCAAGAGTTAAAAAATTAGCTGCATTAGTAACAACTTTTGGTGTTGGTGAATTAAGTGCCCTTAATGGTGTTGCTGGTTCATATGCTGAACATGTTGGTTTATTACATATTGTTGGTGTTCCTTCAATTTCATCTCAAGCAAAACAATTGTTATTGCATCATACTTTAGGTAATGGTGATTTCACTGTTTTCCATAGAATGAGTTCAAATATTTCTCATACTACTGCTTTCATTAAAGATATTAATAATGCTACTGGTGAAATTGATAGATGTATTAGAGAAGCTTATGTTTATCAAAGACCAGTTTATGTTGCATTACCAGCTAATTTAGTTGATGATACTGTTGATGCTGATTTATTGAAAACTCCAATTGATTTATCATTAAAACCAAATGATCAAGAATCTCAAGAAGAAGTTATTGATACTATTCTGGAATTAGTTTCAAAAGCTGAAAACCCAGTTATTTTGGTTGATGCATGTGCATCTCGTCATGATGTTAAAGCTGAAGCTAAAAAATTAATTGATTTAACTCAATTCCCTTCATTTGTTACTCCAATGGGTAAAGGTTCAATTGATGAAACTAATCCAAGATTTGGTGGTGTTTATGTTGGTACACTAAGTGACCCAGCTGTTAAAGATTGTGTTGAAAATGCAGATTTGATCTTATCAATTGGTTCTTTATTATCAGATTTTAATACTGGTTCATTCTCATACTCTTACAAAACTAAAAACATTGTTGAATTCCATTCTGATTTTATTAAAATTAAAAATGCTACATTCCCAGGTGTTCAATTTAAAGAAGTTCTACAAAATTTAATAGTTAAAATTGAACCTTTAGTTAAAAATTATAAACCTTATCCAGTTCCTCAATTGAAAACACCAGAAATTGTTAAAACTGCAGCAGCTTCATCTCCATTAGCTCAAGAATATGTTTGGAATAAATTAGGTGATTGGTTACAAGAAGGTGATGTTGTTCTTACTGAAACAGGTACTTCTGCATTTGGTATTGTTCAAACTAAATTCCCAGCAAACACTGTTGGTATTTCTCAAGTTTTATGGGGTTCAATTGGTTATTCTGTTGGTGCCACATTAGGTGCAGTTGCAGCAGCTCAAGAAGTTAACAAATCTAAAAGAGTTATTTTATTTGTTGGTGATGGTTCATTACAATTAACAGTACAAGAAATTAGTACAATGATTAGATGGGGGTTAACTCCATATATTTTTGTTTTGAATAATGCTGGTTATACCATTGAAAGATTGATTCACGGTGAAAAAGCTACTTATAATGATATTCAAGAATGGGATCATTTAGCTTTATTACCAACTTTTGGTGCCAAAAATTATGATGCTTTAAGAGTTAGTACTGTTGGTGAATTTAATAACTTGTTAGCTGATCAAGCTTTCAAAATCAATGATAAGATTAGATTAATTGAAATCATGTTACCAGTTATGGATGCTCCAGATAATTTAGTTAAACAAGCTCAATTAACTGCTTCTACTAATGCTGAAAACCAATAAATTACGTACTTGTATATAAAAAATGAAATAATGTTTTTAATTTGATGATCTTTTGAATCTTATTTGTATAAGTATTAAAATTCTACATAAAAATAACATATTAAACCACACAAAATAACAAATTTTAAAAAAATATCTATTATACAAACACTTTTTTTTTTGGTTTTTTTTTTTTTCCATATTTTATAAAAATTTTGTAAAATATTTATCAAATTTAGTTTCATTATAACCAACTTCTTCCCAATATCTATCTTCTTCAGCTAATTCAGCAATATCAGAAACAAAATCCATTTCACTTGATTTAACAAATGAATGGCGATACCATAATTTATGACCAATAAATAAAACTAAGAAAAATGCAATCATAAAATATGAAAATATAAAACTTTGAATATCCCAATTACCTTTTAAGAAAACTGTATAACCATCAAATAATAACATTAAAGTAAACCAAAATAATGACCACCAGGTTAGAATTGGCAATCCAAAACCTTTGTATGGAACATAAGTATCTCTATCAATTCCTTGAGCTTTTAAACCAGATCTAAAACGTAGATAAGATATGCAAATAAAAATATAAACAATTAACATACCAGCAGTTTCAATATTTAAAAACCAAGTTAAAACTTTATTTGCACCATTTGAAACATTTAAATAAGCCAATAAAGAAACCATTAGAACAACGCCAACGGAAAATATTGGAACACCACGACGTGTAGTATAAGCAAATTGTTTTGGTGCCATTCCAGCAATAGCTAGTCTTTGTAAAGCTTTTGTTGCACTAAATAATGAAGAATTACCAGCAGAAACAATTGAAGTTAAAATTAATGCATTAATGATATGAGGTAATACTTTAATTTTCAAATTAACACATGCTGCTGTATATGGAGATGCAGCAGCATTACCTGAATGTTCTGCAATAGCTGAAAGTAAATATGGATCATTTGAAGGTAATAAAATTCCAACACAAAGTGCACCACCAATATAAAAAATCATTAAACGATATAACACATTATTAAAAGATTTTGGCATTGTGCTTCTTGGATTTATAGCATTTTGACTTGCTAATGATAAATAATCAATACCCCAAAAAATATATGTTGCAAAAATTAAACATGCCATAAATCCATGGAATTTACCTAAAGAACCATCATGTAAATATTCAACAAATGGGACTTTCCCCCAATTTTTGAAGCCAATAACTTCATGTTTTGGATTACCACCACACATAACAACAAGTGTAAACAAAATTAATCCGATAGCTAAAACAACTTTCCCCAAAGAAAGATAAAATTCACCTTCACCAAACATGAATAATGAAAAACAATTTAAGCAAGTATATAATATTAAAAAAATTGTAATCCATACAGCTTTTGAAACTTTTGTAGTCCAAAATTCAATAACTAAACAAATTGCAGTCAATTCAAAACATAAATTAGCATTTTGAGTCAAATAATAAACCCAACCAATAGCAAATGCACAACTATCATCAACAAATCTTTCAACATACAAGACAAATGCACCAGGTAAAGGAAACAAAGTACATAATTCTTGAATTGAATTTGATGCACCCATAAAAACAGTAGTCCAAAAACAAAATGCAATTAATAATGATGCACCACCACCTTGAGTTAATTTAGTACCAATTGAAACAAAAAGACCTGTACCAATGGCACCACCAATACCAATCAATGAGACCTGTCTTGGTAGTAGGTTCCTTTTGGATATACGTTCTTCTAAAGAAAGATTTTTATTATTTAAATTAAAATATGGATCATATTTTTGTGAAGAAGAAGAAGAAGAAGAATCTTGTGATAAAGTTCCAATTTCTGCTAATTCAATGTCTTTAATTTCAAAATTTTGTTTTTCATCTTTAAGCATGGAAAGCATATTATATTATATTATATTATATTATATTATATTATATTATATTATATTATATTATATTATATTATATTATATTATATTATATTATATTTTATTTTCAAATTATCTTTCTAATTTAAAGATAATAATCTAAATGTTGAACAATAAAATGGGTATAAAGTTTGATTTATATAAGGTTTTTTTTTTTTTTTTTTTAAGAAAAAAGAAGATGGTGCAACAATAGAACAGTTTAAACACAAGAAGATGGAGATGGAGATGGAGATAGAGATCAGCTTTTGCAATTTAGAATCCCAGATATCAAGAAGAGGTGAGCAAAGAAAAAGTTTGTAGAGAGATTTAAAAGTTTTTCGTTTGCGCTGAAACCTGCTGTGGAGGGCGGGGTTGGTTTGACACAATTTTATTATTTGTAGTGATTTGCAATTTTTGATAGGTTTTTTTTTTAAAAAGTGGTGATAAACGGAGTATTACACCGAGTAGCTGAGCTCCAAATTAAGCAACTCACAGCTGTTCTAAAAACAAGCTGTTCTAAAAACCAGATCCAGATCTCAACAGCAGCAGTCAGCGAGATTTTTATAGATTTGAAGTTTTTATCCAATAGACATTTTAATGACCAAGGGAAAGGGAAAACAGAGTCACTAGTGGATCATGATCGGATCATTGGACAGAAGGTGTGAGCGTTGAGTGGGTGTTTTTTTTTTAGAGTTCAAAAACGTGAAATAAGCATGTTGACAGTGTGTTTCCACAACTTTATCGAGCTGTATCTTGAATTCAAGTACAACATTAACTAGATTTAGATTGAATTCACACCATATTTACTGTCAAAAGAGATGACAATCCTTGTGTGTGTGTAGGTTAGCCAGCTCTGGAAGAATTTTCCATATCGTTGATTGTAGGTTACAATTTATAACTGACAAAAATTTGACACATTTAATTTATTATTAAATTTTTTTTATCAATCACCGGCTGTTATCAGTTTTCAACTTTCAATATTGATAAATAGATTTCTCTTTAGAATACAAATGATTAATGACATTTGCCCATTCTTTAATTCCTTCAATCATTTCAAATTCATTAAGATAACTAATACTTAATCTAACACATGATTTCCCCCAATTTTTAAAATCTCCTAAAACTTCAAAATTATCTCCATTTGCTAAAATAACATTTTTTTCACCCAACTCTTTAGAAATTGCAAAACTATCATAAAATTCAGGTAATGTAATCCAAATAAAATATCCACCTTCAATTCCATTTAAAGTTGTCCCCATTGGTAGATGTTTTATAATTTCTTTTTGTAAAACTTTAACTCTTTTAGCAAATATATTTCTATATGAATTAATAATATCATCAATCATCCCATTTTTAATTAATGTTCCAATAATCATTGAATTTAATTGAGATGGTGAACCTCCACTTGTATTGGCGCCACCAAGACTTAATTGTTTAACTAAATTCTCATTAGCAGATTCTTGATATCCACATCTTAATCCAGGAGCCACTAATTTAGAAAAAGTACTATTAATAATAGTATTTCCAAATTTATTACAACAAGTTTCTCTATCTAAATGAGTTAATCTTTGAAATTCTGGTTTTGGTAATTTGGTTAAAGGTTGGGTATAATCTAAGAGATCATAAACATCATCTGTTATAACTAACATATCGTATTCTCTAGCTAATTCCAATAATTTTAATCTTGTTTTTAAATCATAAGTTTTACCACCTGGATTAGAAAAAGTTGGTATACAATAAAAAACAAATTTATAAATTTTTTTAAAATTTGAATAAGGAATCCCAGGTTTATTAATCATTTGTAAATCATTTGTATAATCATAATATTGATCAGGTTTTTGTGAATAAAGTTTTAAAGAATTTTCTAATTGAATTAAATCAATCCCATTTGAAGTTTCATTAATTCCAGTCATTTTACCAGAAAACCCTGCATCAATAAAAGTTTCATTAACAAGAAAATAAGTTGGAGTAACCAAATAAGCTTGTTTTGTGTAATTACAATGTGATAAAGTACATTGAGTTAAAATATTCATTATTCCATAACTTGCACCACCAGTTAAATTTAAAAAATTTGGTAATGTTGGGAATTTTGGAGTTAAAACTCTATTTATAAAATTTGCAATTTCTGAACGTACCCATTCAGCACCAAAATCTGATCCATATGCTAATGGATGTCTATTTTCTGGATCATTATCATAATCTCTTTCACCTGTTAATAATGAAGAAGTTGCAGTTATGATTTGTTGAATTGGATAAATTGATTCTGATGGGAATCCTTTGAAAAAATTAATTTCTTTGGACATTTCAAATGTGTTGTTGTTACATCTTTCTTATTAGATATGTAAATAGTAAAACTGGAGTTGTGCTGTTTAAATAACTCTTTAAAATTATTAGTTTTAAGGAATTTAAAATATTGTTCATAAATTGCAGGACTCTGCGGGTTGCAAATGAAGTTTGGAACAATATTTTAAACTGTTAATTAATTTATAATTGATAATTTCAAGATGTACTTAAATGCTTGTGGAAGTTGATTAAAATTTACTCAGAATGTGTGGGTTGGGTTGATTAAATATTATTGCCATCCAATATATAAAATTTGATCAATTTAACTAATTTTATTTTTTTTTTTTTTTTTTTTTTGTCATATAACATCTATTAGTTTTAATTCTATTTACTTAACTATTTAATAATTTCCATATTTATTTGTTTAGTATTTGGAATTAATTGACTATTTCATTTTTCTATCCTGTTGGATTTAGTTCTTCTTTTCTTGTTTTTTCGGGTTGATTAAATATTATTGCCATCCAGTATTAATTTTCTAAAAAAATGAAAAAAAAAACAAACTCTCTCGGGGGCGAGTCGAACGCCCGATCTCAAGATAACTCTTGTCCAATTAACAATTACAGTCTTGCGCCTTAAACCAACTTGGCTACCGAGAGGGTAAGCTGTTTTTGGCCTTTAGTGAAAATGTGATAGTAGCAAACACAAAAATACTTTATTAGGAAATAGATGACGTAATCATATTGGATGCTATTGGAATGTATAACCTTTTAAAAAGGTATTTTATATAAATAGTATGACTTGGGGGAAAAAAGCAAAAAAAAACTTGAAGTTGTCACATGATAATAATGCTAATTAAACAAAATGTAAGTGATTTGAAACATTCAAAAACAACTTCAAAACTCAAAACTCAATAATAGAAAAAAAAAAATAAAAAAATTCCTTCGTTGTCCATAACATTAAAATGTTGAAATCTTGAAATATTTTAATTCAACTAAAAAAAAAATCAAAAAAATTAAAAAAAAAGTGGAATTTATTAATCTTTTGACCCTTTGTCTTTTTAAATTTCTTTTTTTTTTTTTTTTTTGGAAGCGACTGCAATAGCAAAATCACAGATACACAACAACAGAATCAGAAAAAGTTTATTGTTTGTTAGATTCTATTATCATTTATTCAGTGGCTGGCCATATAAAGATTATTTCCCCAAACTTCAAAAAATGACATTTAGATTCAATTTTCAAAGAATCAACCATTCTTTAACTAGAATGCCATTGGTCTCAATGTTAAGAAAACCCAAAAACATTTATGTTATCATCATTTTTTTAATCATTGCATTTCAATTAATTAATTTACAAAATTTCCATAATTCAAAAATATCAAATAAAATCCTTATTATTGATGAACAAACAAGAACTTCAACTCATTATAAACATTTATTGAAAAAATATGGGTCTAAATTATCTCGTTATTCTCCTAATCAAAGATGTGAAGTTTATTTTGATGAATTATATAAATTAAATCATGATTGGGAAGTTATTGATGTTTCAAAATTAGATTATAATAAAGATTATAAAACTGAAACTTTTAATAAAGACAATTTTATTAAAGATCAAATCAAAGATTTTAAGCAGAAAAACGATGATAAAGAACCAACAGAAGGTGATTTGATTGAGTTTAATAAAAAATATGAAGAATATGCTAAAAACACTTTTAAAATCGAACAAAATATGATTGATGCAGTTACTCATTTAAGAGTTTTTGGTCGATGTTATTTACGTGATGAAAAATCATATTTGCTTAATTGGTTTGGAAATGATGATGATGATGATGATGATGATGATGATGAATTATCAAAAAATTCCAATAAGAAAAATGGTGTAATTAACATTGATACTTGTTATGATGTTGAACAAAGATTATTTCCTTGGTTAAGTCGTGAATTTCCAGTTTTTAAAAGATGGTCTGGAGAAGAAATTTTAGGAATCCCTAAAATGTCTGAATATGTTGATGTTTATGATGATAATGATGAACCTTTAAAAGATTTTAGAGTTAAAACTCCAGATGTTGTTTTAGATGAAAATGAAGATGAAGATGAAGATGAAAATGAAAATGAAAATGAAAATGATAAAGAATTTGAATTTGGTAGTAAAGTTAAAAGAGCTACAAGAAAAAATTGTTTTTTAAATACTTGGAGAAAAGCATTAAATGGTAAAGGTTTAGTTATTTCAGCAGCTGATAGACATGAAAGTGATTTAGTTGGAATGATTAGAGTGTTAAGAGCTTTGAATAATAGATTGCCTTTACAAATTGTTCATAAAGGTGATTTAACTGAAAACACAATCAAAAAATTAATTGAAGTTTCAAGATCAAATGATTTTGAAGTTCCAAAAGATATTTATGAAGAAGTTAAATATAATGTTCCTCATAATTTTCCAAAACAAGAAATTTGGTTTGTTGATGCAAAAAGATGTATTAGAAAAGAATATAGAGATAAATTTAATTCATATGCAAATAAATTAATTGCATATTTATTTAATTCATTTGATGAAATCTTGTTAATGGATACCGATACAGTTCCATTAGTTAAACCAATCGAATTATTCAAATCAGGTCCATATAAACGTACACAAACAATTTTTTTCAAAGATAGATGGAATGATGAAAAAGTTGGTGGTCATGATGTTACTTTTTTCAAAAATTTGATGCCTTCATCAATTGATTATGCAATGTTTGATATTTCACCAGTTAGTAATATTACGATGTTAAATAGATATATGAATGGAGGGTTTAGACATTCAATGGAGGCTGGATTTGTTGGGATTAAAAGATCAACACATTTCATTGGAATATTAACATCAATTCAAATGAATTTTTGGGATGCAACAAATCGTAGAATTTGGGGAGAAAAAGAATTATTTTGGTTAGGTCAATCAGTTTCAGGAAATGAGAATTATGAATTTAATAAACATGATGTTGTATCAGTTGGGACATTAACACCAATGGAAGAACGTCCTCGTAATACAATTGCTCATGAGTTATGTTCAACTCATCCTGGACATTTAAGTGGAGATGATGATTTTACATTATATTGGATTAATTCAGGTTTTAAATATTGTAAAATTGATAATGCATGGGAAAATGATTCTAAAAGAAAAGAAGTTAAAAATTTATTTGGAGATGATTCAGAAAAAGTTAAAAAAGCTTATGAATCTCCATTACGTATAAATGCAGCATTAATTCCACCAGGTGGTGATAGATTTGTTGAGAATTCGTTGAATGAACCAGCAAGAGGTTGGACAATGACACCAAGATGTCATAATTATATGTGGTGTGCTTATGATATAATTGGAGCATCAACATTACAAGCAAATCGTGGTGCGTTTATTGAATATGATAAAGATACAGAAAATAGAAATTATTATTTAGGTAAATTATGGTTAAATCAAGATTTAATTGAATTAAGTAAATATGATGAAACAATTATCAAAGAGAAAATTGGTGATTCATGAAGAAAACTTAGTTTATACTTATCAAAGTTTGTTTGTTTGTTTTTTTTTTTCTTCTTTTTATTTATATATATTATATATTTATATATATATAAATAAATAAATTTTCAAGTATTGTAGGTAAATTATAATTTAAATCACTACATTAATGTTTTATTTCTTTAATTATAATGTTTTTTTTTATTATTGTTATATTGGTGTATAATTTTATTTATATGAATTGAAATATTATATGTCATTTGAGGAGGAGGAGGAGGAGGAGGAGGATCATTTATTGTGGAGAATCTTGAGGATCTAATTCATGGATCCAATGTTTACCAAAAAAAGGGATTTTTTCATAAAAAGTTTGTTGAAATAATGGAATACCTTCAGTATAAACAGCTAAACCTGCACCAACAGCACCAGTCCATAACCATAGATTTCCATAATAAGAGAAGAAAGTTCCCAAGTTGAGTTTGCCCAAGTGTGGGACTGCTTTGTAAAGAGGTTTTGAGATGTAGCTAACCATTGTAATTCAATTTCTAAATGTATTTTTTGGTTTGGTTTTTAATTTTAATTTTAATACAACTTTTTTTTTATTTTATTTTTTAATAAATTTGTTCATTTAATTGTGGTCAATTTATTTGTAATTTTGTTGATTGGCTGGAAACCAGAAAAAAAAAAAAAAAAAAAAAAAAGAAAGAGCGGGTAATTTTATTTTTCAATTTTCTAAAGTCTCCCAGTCTAGTCTTAAAAGTCTAGACTTAAAAGTCCAGACTTAAAAGTCTAGTCCAATCTGCTACAAATTTGAAATGTCCCATTTTTTAAGAATTTTTAGTTTGTCTTATCGCTACAAATTACAATTGCTTGGCTTGCAGTCGCTCATGATTTTAGCTTTTAGTGTAAAGTTGTAAAATTTTCTTCTTTCTTTAACTGTTGTTGTTGTGAGTTGTGCGACTTGGACTCGTAAGACATATAAATTAAGTATATAAAATAGTAAAAAATTAAAATATTAAAATATTAAATGCTGTACGGCGTAGTATGTTCCGGGTACCACAAACTAAATTAATCAACTCAACATAGTTTGTATTATTATAAATGTTGTGACATTCCCACATTCCACATTCCAGACGCGGCCATTTATGAAATATTTATAAAGTTATAATTCATTTGAATACTGCTAGCGGTCACTGGACAAAAGCTCACAAGACTGAATTCTTTTTATTAGTTTATTAGTTTATTAGTTTATTAATTTATTAGTTTATTAATTAAATTATTTCCTGCAGGTACACAATGCACACTAAAATTTTGTCTTTTTTGTCTTTTTTTGTTTGTTTGTTCTGTTTTGTCCTTAGATTTTTAGTCTTGTCACATTTTTTAGGACAAATTTTGGGAATTGTAAAATAAAAAAATTAAAAAACTGAATAACCTTTTCATTTTTTTTTTTTTTTGTTTTTTGTTTTAACAACTTGAAGATTGTTGAAACGGGAGTGAGACTAAAGAGAGAGAGAGAGAAAGAGAGAGATTTACAGTTAAGGATTTATTTGTATTGCTACTAGATTCATGAACATTTAGAATAAAGAGAGATATAAACAAAAAAAGAACAACAACAACAACAACAACAACAACAACAACAACAACAACACTAAGATGTCCCGTTTCTTACAAGCTTTAATTTTAAAACCAGTTGTTCAAATCATTTCTTTAATCACCTCAAAAACAAGAAATCGAGATATTAATAATAATAATAATAATAATAATATCACAACTTTACAAAACAAACAATTACAAAATGTCAATTTAAAATCAAAATTGATATTCTTAATAGGTTTGATTTTCATATTATCAAATTTATTATTATCTTCAATGTTTTCTAAAATTGATAATTTCCATAATTTTATTGAAATTTCAAATAATATTCAAAATTATATTTATTTACAAAAAAATTTTTTTAAAAATAATAAATGGTTTTATAAAAATACTGAAATTTTCACTAAAAATTTCACTCCATCAATCAATCAAAATTTAACTACATCAATTTTTTTAAATCATATAAAATATGTTTATTTACATGAAGAAAATCCAAAAGAATATTTACAAACTCATCCAATTGATTTTAATTGGAGTGATTGGGTAGATAATTCAGTTGCTCAACCTTTTATTACAAATTATGAAAATTTTGTTCATAAATTATATAAAGGTGATAAACAAGAATTTAATAAATTCATTAGATCAACTTGTATGAGGAAAATTTATGATGAAAGAGATTCATGGATGTCAAAAGAAGTTTTCGATGAAAGAATGTTTGTTAGTGAACATTTAAAATCTATTGAAATTTGTTCAGCAATTTTCAGAAATTTTTTTGTTCCAAATCCAGAAAGAATTTTATTTGAAACTGATTTTAATTATTTTGAAATTGGTGTTAAAAAGAAAAAAATTGATTATCAAATTGGTGTTGATGAATTATTGAAAAAATATTATAAATTTGATTCTTTTGACCATAATGATTTTTATAATAATCCAAATTATCAATTAAAATTAATTAATGAAATTAAACAAATTTATCAATCTAAAAATTTCAATTTAAATGATTATTCATTACCACAAACTATAAATCAAGACCAATCTGCTTTCAAAAGACCAAACATCGATTCTATCATTAAAGATTATGAAAATATAGAATCACCATCTTTAAAAGATATTCAATATTTAAAATTCTTGAAATTTTCAAAAAAAAATGTTGATAAAGCAGATAAATTTTATTTCACATATCCTCGTATTGCTGCAGATAATAAAGCAGAAATGCATCATTATAATTTCCCATGGATTAAACAAATCATTGATCATCAACAACGTACTGCAATCATTCATCATTTAATTCGTTCTTGGTTTAAATTATGTCAACATGCAGGAATCATTAGTTGGTTTAATTATGGGAATTTAATTGGTTGGTATTTTAATGGTCAAAATTTACCTTGGGATAATGATATTGATGTTCAAGTTTCTATTGAAGATTTAGATAAAATTGGAAGATCTTATAATAATACTTTAGTTGTTGAAAATAGAAAATTGGGGAATTCAATGTTTTGGTTATATACTAATCCATTTTATTTACAACAAAATGATAAACAATTTATTGATGCAAGATATATTGATATTAATGTTGGAATTTATATTGATATTAGTGCTTTATGGGAAGATAAAAAAGATGATATGAAACCAAATGAAGGTGAAATCACTATAAGATGTAAACATTATAATTGGTTTCATCAAAGTGATATTTTCCCTTTAAGACGTACATTATTTGAAGGTACTCAAGCTTTTATGCCAAATAATTATGAAGCAATTTTGAATAGATTTTATAGTAGAGCACTTACAGTTTTAAATATATTTGATCATAATTATCAAGAAGAGATTGGAATGTGGGTTCCTAATGAGATTTGTGAAAAGGAAAAAATCCCAAAAGAACGTTTTAATGAAAAAGGTGAATTAACAATGTTTGGTGCTTGTAATAATACAAGAATTTATAATGATTATTTTGAATTGAAAAAATATTTTGAAATTCATCAACTTTCACTTAAAAGTTTAAAAGATGGGAATATGGATGAATATTTTAAATATAATGAAGAAGATTATCCAATTTTCAGACATTTTAATGCTTCTGATTATTATTAAAAGTTTTCCATCTTAATCATTTATTAGATTGAATTTTTTTTTTTTCAATTTTTATCCATGGTTTTATTATAAATATAAAAATTAATTTCTTGTAGATCATTAAACTATTATTTTAAGATAAATATATTAATTATTAATTTCTGTATTTAAATATATATATATATATATATATATAAATATTCAAATGCAAGATCATTATACAAATAATGGATTCATCTCTTTAACACTTTTCCCCATAGAACTTTTACCTCTAATTAAAAACTCTCCAAAACCTTTTTTACCAACAACACCAATATTTCTATCATAAACAATCTCACCTCTAATCAAGGTTAATTTAGGCCAATTTTTCAATTTTAAACCTTCAAATGCAGTATAATCAAAATCATGATTTAAAACATCATTAGTTAAAGTCAAATCAATTTCACCTGATGGATGCCAAACAATCAAATCTGCATCATATCCAACTGCAATTGCACCTTTTTTACCTTCTAACCCATATAATTTAGCAGCATTACCACTTGTTAATGAAACAAATTTTTCAAGGGTAATACGACCAGTTTCAACACCATATGAATATAATAAAGGTAAACGAACTTCAACTCCACTTAATCCATTTGGAATTTTTTTATAATCTGATTTCCCATTAATTAAACCTAATTTTTTACCCATTGGATCATCATATTGAGAAGGTGCATGATCTGATGAAAGTATAGTAACAGTACCATTTTCAATTGTTTCCCAAACACCAGCTAATTCTGTTGATGAATCACGTAATGGAGGAGAACAAATATATTTAGCACCTTCAAAATGATCCTCATGATCCTCATGATCATGACCATTATGACCATTATGACCAATAGATTTCAATTTTTCATTGGTTAAAAATAAATATTGAGGACAAGTTTCTGCAAAAACTGGGATATTTTTATTTTGTGCACGTCTAACATGATTAATTGCTGTTGGTGAAGACATATGAACAATTAGGATTGGTAAGTCAATGATTTTGGATAGTTGAATAACACGATATGAAGCTTCATCTTCAGCTTCAATTGGTCTTGAAACTGCATGATAATAAGGATCTAATAATTCTAAAGATTGTAATTTTTCATTTAAAAATTGAATGATTTCATGATTTTCTGCATGGATTAATTGGAAAATACCATGTTTCTTATTAGCCAACATTATTTTTAAAATTTCATCATCTTTTAATTTTAAACTATCATAAGTCATATAAATTTTACAACTTGTTAATCCCATTTCAACCAATTTCCCCAATTGTTCAATCAATCCATCAACAGGATTAGAAACAATTAAATGAAATCCATAATCAACAAAACATTCACCATTAGCACTATCAATATATTTCCCTACATATTCAACTATATTTGAACTATCTTCATTATCATTTTTATCTTGTAATGCAAACCCAATCACCGTGGTGGTACCACCAGCTGCTGCAATTCTTGTAGCATGAGCAAAAGAGTCACAATAGTTCATTCCAGGTTCTGCCATATGAACATGAGGATCTATACCTCCAGGTGTAACAACAGCTCCATTACAATCTATAATTTTAGGAGATTCAAGAGGTTCTGTTGAAATGGTTGCTATTTTGCCGTTTTTGATACCAATAAAAGTTGATGTTGGTAAAGATGCTGGTCCGGTGATGAATTGACCGTTTGTTAGGACTGTGTCGTAAATCATTTTGGTGGTTATTATTTGGGAAAAGAAGAAGAAGAAGAAGAAGAAGATTCGAATTGTTTTGATATTGGGAGTTAAAAAAAAAAAAAAAAAATGAAGGCGTTTACTGGTTTAGGAAATCGCGTTGATAAGAAATTGGAATTTGATGAAAATATTTTGATAATGAAGATTAACCAATTCCATGAATTAGCACTGGTCTCTAGATAGATTGTTATGAATCTTTAATTCGATTTTTCATATTGCAATTAAAACAAAAATGAAGACAAAAAAAAAAAAAAAAAAAAAATTCCGATCTCGATAACATGAATTATAACTTACTATTTTATTATAATAATTTTGAATATTGAGTGGATGTCGATTGTAGTGCTGCACAGCTTATACAATATTTACTGATGAGTTAGCAATTAATAAAATAATTAAACAAAATTAAACAAAATTAAACAAAATTAAACAAAATTAAACAAAATTAACATTTAACCAAACAATTTGAAAGAAGTGGCAATAAACTCATTTTCATGTCCCTTTTTGGTTTCACTTGTAAAATCTTCATCATCCATATGATGAATAGCATTTTGTTCAAACCAACCACCATCTTTTAAGAAATTTTTAACTGGAACACCAGCAACTGGGAATAAATAAGTTAAAATAGCATATAAAACAAAAGAAACAATATAACCTGCAAAAAAAGATAGGTTGTAGACATAAGTAGCACCAATTGGAACTGGATCACCAGTAGCACCTGCAAAACCAACAACGTTTGGTAAAATACCACCAATATAAGCTGCATAAGCTCTCCAATTGATTCCCAATTTATTAAAAGAATAGTTGGAACCTGGTTTATTTGTGTATAAATGATAAACGTTGATGTAACCTCTTCTAACCAATAGATAATCAGCAGCAACAACACCTGCAATACTTGACAAAAAAACAGCATAAGCAGAAAGATAAGTTGTAAAATTAGCAGTTGAAGTGAAAAAATTCCATGGACATAAACAAAAGGCAATAGCAGCACAAATCATACCACCTCTTCTAATATTAATATATCTTGGTAATAAAGCACTCATATCAGTACCAGCTGATAATGTGTTTGCAGAAATATTGGTACCAATTTGAGCCAAACTAAAGGCAAATGCAATTAAAAAAACACCACCACGATCACCTCTTGAACCATTATCCAAAAATCTATCCATTAAATCTAATGGGGACCAAGTAATATTATCTTTACCATATAAAGCACCTGATGCAGAAGATGCTATAATACCAATCAAACAAGTAATTGCAAAACAAATTGGTAAAGAAATGAATTGTGATAATCCAGCACTTTTTGGAGTTTTAGCTAACCTTGAGAAATCTGGAGCATTAACAATTAAAGTTGCAAAATTAGCTAAACAATTCATTGTAGAATTAATAAAAGCCCAAGCATGAGCAGAACCTTTCAATCTAGTTGGTTCTCTCATTGTAGCACCAATATTTTTAGCACGAACACAAGTCCAAATTAAAAATGCAACACCTGCAATTGAACATGCAAAAGCTTTAACTGTAAATAAATGACGAACAGTTTGTGGTTTACAATAAACAAATGGGACTTGGAAAAGACAAAATAAAAAAAAGGATAAGAATTGAAAAGAAGTAGTACCACTTGATCCAATTTTATTTGGAATTCTTGTATCTAAATCATTACCGAATATTGCTTTTAGCATTAATTGAACACATTGACCACCAATCCAAGATTGAACTGCTGTCCAAACAATAGCCATCACAACTCTATTGATAATAGGCCAAATAGACCCAAAATTACCAAAACTTGTACGACAAGAAACTGGGAATGAAATATGATAATGAGAACCAATTCTTTGAGAAACTTGAATAAAACAACTAACGAAAAAATAACCTAACCAAACAGAAATCCAAACTTCCCACCATGATAAACCTGCAACAACACCAGTTGCAGCAATTTGCCATGTATTAACATTGAAAGAATCAGCAATCCAAAATGAAACATAATTTGCCCATCTCCAAGTTCTTTTATTTTCATCTAAAACAGGTTGTAAATCTTCATTAATTAAGAATCTTTCAGATGCTGATAAATGAGCAGTATCTTTTTGTAAAGATATTTTATCAATTATTGACATAAACCCGTTCAATTTAGAATGATTTGAAATTGCAGCACCATTGAAATCTTTTGTTTCCAAACCAGTAGCTGCACTGATTGATCCACGATCTTCATCTATTTCATAAGTATAGTTTTCTTTCTCCATATTATCTTAACTTCTGTTATTCTTATTCTTATTCTTATTCTTATTCTTATTCTTATATTTATATTTATATTAATTTTACATTAACAGCTTGAAAACAAATGAGACAACTATATCAGTATTTATAGTAATTCAACTTGATAGCCAATCAATCAGATAAAAAATAAAATAAAATAAAGCATAAAATTTTATCATGAAGCCATCTCTTGATTTCTTGATAATTATTTGATAATTACTTGAATCTCAACAATTAATTTCCCGCTGAAGTTATCAGTGCACCAACTTGCACCACAAAACATCTGATACGGTGATTCTCGAATCTCCTTAAAATTCATTTACAGGTTTGAGTTACATAATACATAATTAAAAAGACAATCAAATTAAATGGCTTATGAATAGAGATGTGTGAATGTGATCAATTGCATAATTTGTTAGGTAAAGCTAAGATAACGGGAATCACCAAATTTGCTGCAATTGAAACTTGAATCAATTAAAATTTGTATTGTAAAGATGATATTAATGCCGTATTTATCATGTTATTATAAATATTAATAATGTTCGTTGAAAAGCTGAGAAAAAAGAGTCAAATATTATACGAGTCATCGTTGTAATACTCATGAAGCAGCAGGTTGATAAGATTGACATTATTTTTATATATTACAATATATTACAATATCTCTACAGTCAGCTAGAAGCCTAGTTCTAGTGATTGATGTACTACTCTAAATGTAGTCAGTTAGTCTTGATGGTACAGCAGGTAACTAGCTAGGCTGTGGTACGAATGATCCACTAGATTTGATTTGATATTTGATTTGATTTGATCGTTGGAGAAACTTATGATTCCAACAGGTATTAATTAGGGTTTCAGATCCCTTTATTTCATTGGTTGAAAATCGAGTTCTTCAAGAAATCATAGCATGAGCTAAGAACTTTAATAAAAGTAGCTTATAGCAGTAAGTAGTAAGTAGTAAGTAGTAAGTAGGTGTGTAATAATTGCCCACAAGACTTATTATCATTAGTACTACTAGCTAGACAGTGACAACTAGCTGATTTTATTAATTATGGAAAAAATTCATTTTCGGCGTCTTCCTTAAATGACACATAAATATTAATTAATTATTAAATTATAATATTACCTAGCTTATGTTGTACAATAAATATATGATATTATAATAATTCTCACAGCTCAGTAAAGTTTTAAATAATAAACATCATGATAGTTAAAAAACATAAAGCATATTAATGAAATAAATGAAATAAATGAAATAAATCCCATGATCATAACTTACTTCCACCATCAATAATCAATTCAATTGCTGCATTGTTAATAACAACAACATTTCTTTCAACTGATAAAACTTGAAACACAACTTTTCGGCTGTCCCCAATTTTCCAACTTTTAATTTCAATTTCTTCACCTGGGAAAACAACATTGGTGAAACGAACTTTAACTTTATTAAATCCACCATAATGATCATATAATTGTTTAACACTAATTCCAAATGTTGCTAATCCATGTAAAATTGGTTTTGGAAATCCTGCTTTTCTTGCAAATTTTAAATCAATATGTAATGGATTATAATCTCCTGATAATCTATAAATAGCAGCTTGATTTAATGGGATTTTAATCTTACAAACAAAATCTGGTCTCTTCAACGTTTCAGATGGTGGTTGATGTAAATCTGTTGCAAATGATTTACGTTTATAATTATCTAATGGTTTAATTGCTTGTGCACCTCTGAAAAAAGTTGTTGATTCATTGTAAAAAATCTCTTCTCCATTAATTTTATCAATTGTTTTAAAACCTCCAACTATAATGGCAGCTTTAGAACCTTTATTTTCAACTTTAATTGGATAACTTTTAGTAATTAATTCTCCACTGGTTGGAATTGGAAATTTTTTAATTTCTAAATATTGTTCTCCATGTAATAATAATGATGGATTTAAATTAGTTAATAATAAATCTTCTTTTAAACCTCCATCATGATGGGTCATAAATGGAATAACTCCAAATGTTGGTAAAACTTCAAAATTTTCATCTTGTTCAAAAACATATTTGGATTCATCTGCTTTTGCTCCAATTCCTAAATTATATAAAATTGCATCACGTTCAGTATATTTAAATAATTCTTCAGCTTCATCATCATCATCATCATCATCATCATCATCATCATCATCATCATCACCTGATACTGCTGAAATAGCTTCAAAAATTCCCATAGTTGAATCTTTAGTTGATTTATTAATTCTTGGGTCTGAAAAATCAATGATCTCATTCCAATGTTTTCTAATGAATTCAGGTTCCACTTTTTTATCAGTACAAACAACACCTTTTGATCTTTGTAAACGAGTATTACCAATCCATCCTGCACCAATTTCAAATATTTCACCACTAGTTGCAACAACATCACTTGATAAAACAATTAATAATGGAGAAACTTGACTTGGATCAAATTTATTAAATTCAGAACTTTTGAAAATTGTTTTAGTCATTGAAGTTTCAGCATGAGGTGCAATTGCATTGCATTTAATACCATATTTGGCACCTTCTATTGCTAAACTTTTAGTGAACCCAATTATACCTGATTTTGCTGCTGAATAATTTGCTTGACCAAAATTACCATAAATTCCTGATGTTGATGTAGTATTAATAATAACACCACCTTTGGCATTTTTAATGAATTCATTCCAACAAATTTTACTTAATCTAAAAGTTGCTAAAATATGAACATCTAAAACTTGATTCCATTCATCATCAGTCATTTTAATAAAAGAACGATCTCTTAAAATTCCTGCATTATTAACCAAAATATCAACTGAACCAAATGAATCAATTGCAGTTTTAACAACACCAGCTGCATTATCAACAATATTACTTTGATCACCAACAGCTTGACCTCCATATATGGATTTAATCTCTTCCACTGTCTTGAAAGGATCTTGGATATCATTAACAACAACATTAGCTCCATATTTACCAAATAATAAAGCATGTGAACGACCTAAACCATTACCTGCACCAGTGATAATAACAGTTTTACCCTTTAATGAAATAGGCTTGATTCCATCACTAGAATTTGGTGGTAATTTAATAGTTTTCTCATAAATTGCATTATAATCATTTAATTGAGTTGGATAACTAACTTTACCAATTAAAGGTTTATCTTTAAATTCCAAAATCTTATCAAATTTTTTTAAAATTGATTCTGGAGTAAATGAATCATCATTAATTTTGAAAATTTCACCACTTGAACGTTCCCATCTAATTTGTGAATAAAAACCAGCAGCCAATTCAAAAATCGAATTAGAAACTTTTGTATCATGATGAGTTAAATATAAAACTAATGGAACAATTTTAGTTGCATCCAAATTATCCAACATCGATTGAGGTAATATCCCTTCAGTCATTCTTGATCTTGCTAATGGAGCAATGATGTTACAATTGATGTTATATTTAAAACCTTCTTTAGCTAAGGTTTCACCAAATCCAATCAAAGCTGCTTTTGCAGTTGAATAGTTAACTTGACCAAAATTTCCATATAATCCAGCAGGAGATGCAGTATTAATGATTCTACCAAATTTCTGATTTTTGAAAAAAGGCCAAGCAGCTTTAGTTAATTTATAAGCTCCATTCAAATGAACATTAAGAACCAATTGGAAATCTTTTTCAGTCATGTTTTTAAAACTTGAATCTCTTAAAATCCCAGCATTATTAATAACAACATCAATTTTCCCAAATGAATCAATGGCAGTTTTAACAATTCGATCTCCAAACTCAACAGAATCATAATTAGCCACTGCAATCCCACCTTTAGATTTGATTTCATCAACAACAACATCAGCAGCTTTAGAATTGCCACCATCACCTTTTAAACTCCCACCTAAATCATTAACAACAACTTTTGCTCCTCGTTCAGCATAAGCTAATGCATATTCTTTACCCAAACCACCACCAGCACCAGTGACAACAACAACCTGATCTTTAAAACTTAACATTGTTTGCTTATAATTGATAACAATTTAGATATTATATATAATACTTCATGAAAAAGAAAAATATAAAGAAACATGATTGTAAGTTTTTTCATTTATATAAGTATTTTGTGCCACCCCGCAAATTTATAATTCGACTGCAACAGACAGTCATAATATTACAATATAATAAACTAATTTAATAAGATGGTAGAGTTAATTAACCGGAACTTTCCCCCCCCCCCCCTCAACTCAGCTATTACTTACACATTGCTCATAAAAATTAATCAATTGCTGTTTGGTTGCTATTTGGATCCTTGAACTTATTTAAAATTTGCTGTCATGTCTGTCAATTTATCACGGGTTTCAATCAACTGATAAGTTACAACTATTAATTAACATTAAACTTTAGCTATAAATGGAATATAGAATACTAACAGATATACTGTAATCAACTTGTAATTATACCTAATAATATTTTCATCAATTTGAAAAACCAGATGATATTTTGATTTAAATGAAACAAAATAAAGCAAATAATAAATAATAATAACTAAAATCTACAGTGCAAAATACATGAATCAAAATTCTATATTAGAACCAACAAATTATAAGCTGATAGTTAATAGAGGTATGAACTATTAACCTAGAGCTTGTTTGAAAAAAAAAATTTTTTTTATATTAAAAATTAAATTTTCAAACAACTAGTTTATTTTTTTTTTTTTTTTTCCAAATTCCTAATTCATGCTTGTTACATCCTTGAATCAAATCTAGTTTGAAATAGTAACTTCAATATCAACACCATGTTCAATAGTAACTTGGGTGATTTTTTTAACAACAGCAGCTGGAGCTTGAACATCAATAACACGTTTATGAATTCTAAATTCATAAGTATCCCAAGTTTTAGAACCTTCACCATTTGGAGTTTTTCTAGTTGAAATTTTTAAAACTTTAGTTGGTAATCTAACTGGACCTTTAACAATAATATTGTTCTTTTTAGCATTGTTAATGATTGAAGAAGAAACTTTTTCTAATTCTTTAACTTTGGTAGAAACTAAAGTGATTCTGATTTTGTGGATTTGAACTGGTTGTTCTTGTTCTTTTTTGATGTCAGACATTTTTCGTTGTTATTATACCTTTTGATTTCTTGATTTGGTTGAAGATTCAAAAATAAATGAAAGTTTTTTTTTCAATAATTTTTTTCATTTTTTTCAATTTAGATGAAGCCAAAAAAAACAAAAAAAAAAACAAAAAAAATGCTCAAAAAAGGAAAGCTACCGCAAATGGCAATGCTTTTTTTTTTTTTTGCTTTCTTCTTCTTGGATTACATAATAAGATGTTCGGATGTTTTGTTTTTAGAAGTTGTGACTTGTGTGTTTGGGTGGTGTTTGGATTATTTAGTAAATCATGTGACTAGAGTTAGGGCTTTTATTACACCAACGGAGATCGAGCAAAACAACCGGCGGGAATTTGTGATAAGCAGGATTTAACTTTTTTTTAAATGAGTCTTCAATATTAATGTATATAAAACGTTGATAAATTCTTTTTCATTTAATATCTTTAATTCTTAACAGATAGAGACAAAGAAGAAGAAAATGTCTGTTGAAGAAACTAAATACTTGCTTACAATCCCATCTGTTCGTGCAAGAACTGCACCAATTTTCAAATTAGCATTAGAAAACAATCTTGATTATTTCAACATTGATTTATCTAAAGTTGATCCATGTGTTGAATTTGTCACTGATGTTATTAAAAGAGATTTTGAAGCACCAGGTTATGCTACAATCCCACCACATGGAAGATGGGGACATTTAAATGCAGGTGGTCATAAAAGAGTTGAATCTTTAATTTCACAATGGGAATCTAATAAAATTGATGAAATTGAAATTGGTAAAAGATTAATTGATTTATTTGTTTTTTCTGTTTTAATTGATGCAGGTGCTGGTAATGATTGGAAATATTTGGAAAATTCAACTGGTGAAACTTATAATAGAAGTGAAGGTTTAGCAATTGTTTCAATTGATTTATTTAAAAAAGGTTCATTAAGTTCAAATGATGCTAATCCTCATCAAATTAATGGTTCAAAATTAATTGAATTTACTAATCAAGATTTGATTGATGCATTTCAAATTACTGAATCTAACCCATTATCTGGACATGATGGTAGATTAAACTTAATTCAAAATTTAGGTAAAGCTTTGTTGAACAAAGATTTATTTGGTGAAGATGGTAGACCTGGTAATTTGATTGATTATTTATATTCAAAAGCTGAAAAATCCAATGGTGATGAATCTCCAACAATTGATCTAACTTTATTATGGGATTCATTAATGGAAGGTTTCACACCAATTTGGCCAAAGGGTAGAACTTCAATTAATGGAATTTCATTAGGTGATGCATGGCCATTATCAACAACTAAAAAATTATTTACAAAAGAACCAAGATTTATTGATACAATTGTTCCATTTCATAAATTAACTCAATGGTTATGTTATTCATTATTAGAACCATTGAAAAAAAATGGTTATAAATTTAAAATTTTAAATGAATCATTACAAACAGGTTTACCAGAATATAGAAATGGTGGATTAATTTATGATTTTGGTATAATTCAATTAAAACCAGAATTTTTAGAAAAAGGTTTAAAATTATCTGCTGAAATTAATTCAAAAACTCCAGAAATCCCAAGTTTTACACCTGAAGATGGAGTTATTGTTGAATGGAGAGCTTTAACCATTGGATTCTTGGATTATTTATTACCATTAATTAATGCAAAATTAGGATTTGAATTAATTTTACCTCAATTAATTGAAGCTGGTAGTTGGAAATCTGGTCGTGAAATTGCTGCAAAATTAAGACCAGAAACTAAAGGTCCACCAATTGATTTATATAGTGATGGTACTGTTTTTTAAGAATATTTTATAGCTCATGGCTAAATATTTTGAATATAAAATATATTGGTATAGGAAATTTTTATAAAATTATCCCAAAACTTTAGAACTTATGGTGATTTTGTAACAGTAAAAAAAAAAAGAGAAAATTAGATAGTAATATCATAAAATCGCGTTTTCCTAAGATGACTAAGCATTGAGTCATCTGGTTTTTTGGTGTGGGGGCACTACTCGCCATGTTTCTGCTTTAAAGATTGGCGATCGTTAGTCTTATAAAAATTTATCATTCTTTTAAGACTTTGAGACTTTGAGACTTTGAGACTCAAATACCAAAATACCAAGAAATGTCCCAGATAAATTTTGTCTTCCAAAATTAAAACATCCCTGTAGACAAATGCCAGCTGACGCATCTCGCTTCCATTTGGGAAATTGGTATTTTGACCATAAAAGTGAAAAATGTATGAATTTTAAAGTGAAGAAATTATTTATTTTTTTTATTAAATTTTAGTTTTATGCTTGAATTTTTAAAATTTTTTTGAATTGTTTTTTTTTATTTCTTTCCCTTCAAACGTTTATCTTCAAATTTCACAAAATGCCCCGGTTAAACAATTATTGGATTACAATCTTTTTTTTCTTATTAACCACAATTTTTGCAAAAAAATTATATAAGAAAGATGAACAAATACCAATTATTTTCCAAAACTATTATTCAGGAGGTGGAAATTTCAATGAAAAATTGTATTTACATACAGTAGATTATTATAATCCAACAATGAAATCATGTCCTGCTAAAAATCAAACAAATTCAACCGATAGTATTTTTAATTTACCAACAAATTTAAACTTAAATCCAAATGAAACTTTTAAATATGATCCTTTTATGAATAATAATTATTTAAATGGTCCAATTACCACAAAATTTTTGAAAAATTCAGGGAATTGTGAACATATTTGTGATTTCCTTTATCAAAAACAAAATGTCACATTAATTAATGAATTAATTAGAAAAAATTATAAATATAAAATTTCCATTGATGATTTAATTTTGGGACAAGAATCTTTTGATTTTGAAACTAAAACTAATTATATTAACCCTGGCTTACCAATAGGATACATCGATAATCAAAACATCCCACATTTATACAATCATTTCAAAATCTCCATTTATTATAGTAATATTGATGAATTTAATTATAAATTAGAATATGGGTTAATAACTGCACAATCAATGACTAGACCAATGGTTGGTGGATTTGGATGTTTTGTTTCTCCTGGGTTATTGCTGAGGTATGATGATTATGAAGAAAATTATAATAGAATTTCATATGTTATTAAATATCATGAAATTCAATCAACTCATTTAAGTTTATCAAATGAAATTATTAATCCAAAGTTATATTCTATTTATTTGATGTTTCAATTTATGCTTGTTGGACTTGTTATTGCTGTTTTAATAAATTTGTTTAAAAATAATTCGAATCAATTGATTTCAAATGGATTAAAAATTAATGAAGATTTAAAATTTTTGAATTCAATTGTTTCAATTGGTGTTCATTTATTAATTAATCTGATAACTATGGTTATATTAATCAAATTGAAACTTGTGAATGTGTATTCATCTTATCATCAAACTTTTGAATTCACTATTTTATATTTATTTTTATTAACTAGTCCAATTATTGGTTTATTAAATGGGAAATTTTTGAAATTGAAAACTGTTAAGAATTATAAAGATTATTTAATTGTTTGGTTTATGAACAGTTGGTTTACACCATTAGTGATGTATTTATTAATTCAAGAATATAATAAAATTCATCAAAGTTTAGAATATTCATCAATTTATGTTTCAATAAGAAATTTTAGTAAAATTGCATTAATTTATATTGGAATTACCACTATTTCATTAATTTTAACATTGAAAAAATATCCCATTTCTAATATATCCAATATCAATTATTCCGATATTCCAATCACCACAATTAATAATAAACAATCAAAAAAAGATTCAATTGATGAGGAAGAATTAGAATCAAGACCAACTTCACCAATTGGATTACAAAACACCCCATTTGTTTTCCAATTAGCTCCAAACATGATAATCACAGGATTATTACCTTTCAGTTTATTATCAATTTTGATTTCTTCTATATATTTATCATTATGGTATGGATATTATTTTACATCAAATTATTTATTCCAAACATTAATTTTATATATTTTATTGCTTGGTGCAATCAGTTCCATTAATATCCATCATTATATAAGTCTAGGCTTAGAGAATTGGGAACTTTTGGCATGTTCAAATGGATTTGGTGTTGGAATTTATACTTTTTTTTATTCAATTTATTTAACTGAATGGAAATTTGGTGATGTACAATCTTTTAAGATTTTCTTAATTGAAGATGTGTTACTATCATTGATTGTTGGATTAAGTAGTGCAGCTGTGAGTTATTTTGCATGCTTGTTTTATATTAGAAAAAACAGTTTGATTATGATTGATTCAAGAGATTGAACTTTTAAATTTAATTTAATTTAATTTATTTTATTTTATTTTATTTTATTTTTTTTTTTTTTTTTCTTCAATGATAGATAATGATCTTTTTAAAACTGTAGTATATTCATATGAAAACTAGTCTATATTTACAATATAATAAGGACAAACAAAACTAGGTTAATGTTGAATTCCAGATTCCCAAGTTTCATTTAAATGATCACCAAACAGTGTTTTAACTTTTGCAACCAATTCATCATCATTATCAATGATTTTTTTATCAACAACATTCCAATATTGATTGATAGCAGCCTCCAATTCTTCCACAGTACTAACACCCAAAACAATTGAGCCATATGATAAAAATTCACGAATGGCAAATCTTGTAGCTAAATCTGCTAATTCAATATTATAATTTGTTGATAAAAATTTAGCAATTTCATCACATTTATTACGCAACTCCTTTGATGCTGGATGGAACGTATGTGTTGATTGAGAACGTAATAATGACATGCTCAAAATTGAACCATTTAATAATAATTTCAATTTACAATCTTTATAAAATTTGTTAATTAATGGTTGTAAACTCATGTTTTGTAAATTAAAGTTTGAATATGATAGGACAGCATCTAATGGACCAATTTTGGGATCTTTAGTGGCTGCTAGTGCCATCTGGTATAAAAAATCAACAGGATAACCAGACAATCCAAAATTCTTAATGATTCCTTCATCTTTCAATTTCCTCAATTCTGCTAATGCTGTTAAGATCTCAGTTTCAGTCTTGAATTCAATATCGTGTAAGTAAACCAGATCTAGATAAGCGGTGTTCAATCTTATTAAAGATCTTTGAACAGATTTCCTAATCCATACTGGATCATAATCAAATTCATTTAATTGGATTCTCCCACATTTGGTTACCAAAAAATACCCATCTCTAGGAAACTCTTCTTCGTTCAATTCTTTCAAAGCACCACCAATTAGTTCTTCGGATGGTCCATAATAAGGAGATGTATCAATTCCATTGATTCCATTTAAAAAAGCAGTTTTAATGATAGTTTTAACTGGTAAACGTTCTGGATTTTCGTTGAATTGTTGGTTGAAAACTGCACCACCAAGAAACAACTTCGGAGGTGTTTCAATAGTTGGTTTGGAATCGGTTGGAATTGGTTTTATCATTTGGTTGGTTGATATTAAGAAGTTTTCTGAATATAATTTTTTTTTTTAATTTTTTTTTAATCTTTTTTATATATAAAATTGTGAAACACGAAATACCAAAAATGGCTGAAAAACGAGCAGCTGAAAGGCAGGAGGATAAAATTATTGATGTATGTTGTGTTGGGTTTATGAAGGAAAAAAAAACACGGAGTGAATTGGAGTAAAATTGAGGATTTTTTTTTTTGTTTTTAAAAAGAAGAGAACTTTAATGATTAACATTTTATCTAAATTACAATACAGTTGGGTAAGAATAAGAGAATCACAGTGCGTAAATTCAAGAGCACGAAACTAGTGGATATCAGAGAGTTTTATGAGGCAGATGGAGAGTTGAAACCAGGGAAAAAAGTGAGTTGTTTTTATAAAAATTGCTCTAATATTGAAAAGTTCAGAGAAGTAACCAGAAAAAAAAAAAAAAAACAGGGTATTTCACTTACAGAAGAGATGTGGAAGACAGTTGTGGAGAACATTGATGCTATAAATGAAGCATTGGATGAGCTAGATGGTGGTTCTGTTGCAAATTCCCAGCAAACTACTAAAAAAAGCAAAACTTGTAGTAAAAACTCCAGTAAAATCAAGTCCGATGAGTTTGTTAAAGAAGAGGAAGATTGAAAGTTTTAATTGAATGTAATTTATCTGTTTTTCCAACGTATTTATGTAAATAAATTCCTATCTTGTATATAATAATAATAATAATAATAATAATAATAATAAATAAAATAGAAAAAAAAAAAAACTTTATTAATATTCAAAATAACAAAACTATACCCAAAACGATGCCTAAAAATGCTTCAAAGGACTCGCAGAGCACACCGCTGCTTGCCAAACAACAAGGACACCAACACGGAGAGCCAAACAAGCGGTTCAGAAGACCAACTTTCAGTGGAGCTGGAGTGAATCCAAATTATTCAATAAATAATTCCACATCAACGTTTCCTCAAGATTTGAATTCAGAGAATGTTGATGCAATGGGACAATTACATAGTGGTGTAGAAGAAGAAGAAGATGATGATGATGCTAATGATGATTATAAACAACAACAACAACAGAATTATGATACTTTCTCATCAAATGGCAGCAATACAAATTTATTCAATGGTTTAAGAACAAATTCCATGGTTGATCCAAGGATTGTTCGTCGTCATAATAGTACAGAGAGATGGATCAACAATCAGAACCATTTCAATACAGGAATAAGACCACATTCATATTCATATTCATATTCTAATTCAAGTGCGGTGGTACCAGCGATGTTTGAAGGACAAAAATTTACACAAAATAGAGTGATTAATGAGCCAATTAAGATTGATATGACCATGTTTGATCATTACCAGCAACAACAGAAACAACAACAGTTAGAAGACCATGATTTGCAAAATGATAGTGATTTTGATTCGAAACCTTCAAGTCGAAGATCAAGTGAAAGTTCAAGTTTAGCTGATGTTTGTTTCCCAGTAGATCAAAATAATGTTCAAGATAGTGATGGAGATAAATGGCCGAATTTAAAATATTTGAATGAATTCCAACAAGATCATGCTGATGATGTTGATGATGATCATGATGATGCTGATGCTGATGATGATGATTTGAAAATATCAGAAGATGAATTATTAAAAGGAAATACATTCCAAAACCAACAAATTAATGAAGCTGAAGTATTAAAGGGGCCTTTAAGACCGCCTAAATTAAACCCATGGAATTCAACCAATATGTTTAATGCTCAAACCAGTGGAAGGATTAACAATAATAATAATAAGAATAATAATAATAATAATAATACCACCAGTAGTAGTATTGGTAGTAAGAAATATCCACCAGTTAATATAGTTCAAAACAATCCAGAATTATTTAGATTTACATATTTCAGAGAAAATTTAAACTCAACAATCCATTCACAAACAATTAGAGGATTATTACAACCAGGTCAAACGTTTGCCAATTTATTTGATCCCAATGATGATAATTTTAAAGAACAAATTGGTATTGAAGATGAAACTCCACTTTCAGATTCTCAAGTTTATACTACACCATTTTGGCTTGATGTGTTGAATCCAAGTGAAGAAGAAATGAAAGTTATAAGTAAAACGTTTGCTATTCATCCATTAACAACAGAAGATATTTTTTTAGGAGAAATTAGAGAAAAAGTTGAATTATTTAAAGATTATTATTTTATTTGTTTTAGATCATTTGATATTGTTCATGAAAAGCAAAAGACAAAGTTTAAAAAAAATTTTAAAAATTTAACAAATGTTAATAATGATATTGATTTAAATTCTTGGGGTTGGAAGAAATTTTATAATAAATTTAAACGTTCTTCATCAATTTCAATTTCTAAAGATAATATTAGTTTAATTAAAAAGAAAAAATATCAAGAATATAATAGAAATAAAGAATTACAACCATTAAATGTTTATATTCTTGTTTTCAAACATGGAGTTATAACTTTCCATTTTAAACCAACTCCACATCCAGTTAATGTTCGTCGTCGTGCAAGATTATTAAGAGAATATTTAACTGTTAGTGCCGATTGGATTGCATATGCATTAATCGATGATATTACAGATGCGTTTGGTCCAATGATTGAAAGTATTGAAGATGAGGTTAATGAAATTGAAGATTTAATACTTAAAATGAGTAATGATGATTCTGATTCTGAAAATGATAGTTTTGAAGATGAAGATGAAGAAGAAGATGAAGATAAAGAAGAAGAAGAAAGTGTTATGAGTTTTAAAGAGAATAAAAGTGTTTCAAGTGCAAGTGGGAAAAGTGATCGAAGTAATTTAGTTGAATGGAGAAAAAAAGGTGATATGTTGAAAAGAATTGGAGCTAGTCGTAAAAAAGTTATGAGTTTATTAAGATTATTAGGTTCGAAAGCAGATGTTATTAAAGGATTTGCTAAAAGATGCAATGAACAATGGGAAGTTGCACCAAGATCAGAAATTGGGATGTATTTAGGAGATATTCAAGATCATATTATAACAATGGTTTCTTCATTAAATCATTATGAGAAATTGTTGGCAAGATCACATTCGAATTATCTTGCACAGATCAATATTGATATGACTAGAGTGAATAATGATATGAACGATGTATTGGGGAAGATTACTATTTTAGGTACTGTTTTCTTACCATTAAATATAGTTACTGGATTATGGGGAATGAATGTTGAAGTTCCAGGTCAATTTGCAGAAGGTTTGAATTGGTTTAGTAGTATTGCTGTTTTCATGCTATGTTTTGCCATTGTTGGATATATTTATGCTAAGAGACTTACTGGAATAATGTCATGATTACCATAACCCAAAACCAACTCATCTTTTCATTACTATTGTAGAAATAATAATATTAAAATAAAATATAAAAAAAAAATTTTTTTTTTTTCAATTATTTTAATATTTAATATTTAATTATTAATTATTAATTCAGTTTAAATTATAAATCAAATCTTTTAAAATGTCCTTCCAAGTAAGTCTTTAACTGATTCATCATGATTGAATAAACAAACTAACAATGGGGAAATAACCAAACCAAAAAAAAAATAGACTGTTTATAATGTAGATATGGAATGTTCCAGTTGTTTAAACAGTGTCAAGTCAGCTTTATTAAAACTTCCAGGAATCGAATCATTTGATATTGATCTTCCATCCCAACGAGTTGTTGTCAAAGGTACCACTGCTCCATCAACCATCATCAAAAGTATAGAATCTACAGGTCGTGATGTTATTATTAGAGGTACAGGAGAACCAAACAGTGCAGCAGTTGCTATTCTTGAGAGTTTTGTTTCTAAAGATCTGACATCACCAGTTAAAGGGTTGGCTAGAATGGTTAGTGTTGGGAAAGATAGTTTATTGATTGATTTGACATTGAATGGATTAGATAAAGGTGTTTATTATCCTGCAATTATGTCTAATGGGAATATTTCTAAAGGTGCAATTTCCACTGGTGAAGTTTATTATAAATTACCACCAATTAAAGTTTCAGAACCAGCAGAAAATTCGTTATTTGCAGGACAATCTTTTAATAAAGTTCCTTTAACAATTAGTGAATTAATTGGACGTTCATTTATATTGAATAAAAAAGATGATGTTAAAACTGAAGAAAGTTTAGCTGGGGTTATTGCAAGAAGTGCTGGAGTATGGGAGAATGATAAGCATGTTTGTAGCTGTAGTGGTAAGACTGTATGGGAGGAGCGTAAAGATGCTAAAGACCATGGAATTACAGCTTGATTTTAAGTTTCAATTGTATTCATTAAAAGTTATTTAATACCATTTAAATTCTGATTTGTAGCTATTCAAGTTATTGATTTCCTTCATTCATTTTTTTTCCCCCCTTTATAGACTGCTGATGATCCTCCAGTTCATATTCTGGTTCTAATTCTTTACGTGGAGAAATTTGATAAATTCCAAATCCAATAATGACCATCAGTATTAAATATACAATAATCTTCTTCATTGGAGTTGTAAGAGATTGTTTTTTCGCTGGTTGCAAGTTGTAAGGCATTGGAAGTCCACTTTTAGTTCGAGCTGAGGCCATGATTTCTTTGGATGATAAATTAATTGAAATATTTGAAGAATTTTATAATTTATTTCACCTTTATTATGAAAAAATTAAATTTAAAAAATTGAAAAATTACAAAAAGAAAGAGAAAGAGAAAGAGAAAGAGAATATTTAAAACATATTACACCAAGTTAAAGTCATAAACAATAATCTTTTCCATTTTAAAAAAGTTATAATAAAAAATATCCCAATGAACCAATTCCTAATAACCCAACTGAACACCACCAATAGAAATCCCCATTGAAACTAGAAACAAAAACAGCATTTGTACGTTTCTGATTATCCAAACTTCTTCTTATTCTTTGTTTCAACGATCTTTTTTGAATAGTAGTCTCCATTACTGTGTTATTATTATTATTATTATTATTATTAGAAGAAGAAGAAACATCTGCTGTTGGATTCAAAGTTTCTGTAGGCAACATCATTGGTGGCTTATATGCCAAATATAACGGCTGTGTTGGAGTCCCATCCCATTGATATAATCTCAATTTATAACGTCCATGATAATCATCTATAGATAATTCGAAATTTCTAAATATTTCCACTTGAGAATAACGGGAATATGTGGAAACACCACCATCTTGACATGGTTGTGACAATAATTGACGCCCATCCACTTCAAATGGGTACAACACCAACGAACCATTGCCCAATACTTCGTATTTTCCATGTTGATAGATCAACGAGGCTGTAGGACATGAATGATTTCTAGGATTCCCACTGACTTGATACGTTGCCTCTTCGAAAAACCCGTCCTCAGTGAACGAGTATGAAATCCCAGGCAATGCTGGTTCAATGAGCAGCTCATCGACTGGATCATAGAAGCCTGGTCCTGTGAAAACAGTGTTTGATTTGGAGGACCAAGTGCCAACTAATGAGAATTCTGATTGTTGTTGTGCCACGACCAGGGAGGCTATCGAAGTGATTGCCAAAATAATTTGTGGGTAAATGGACATGCTGAAGACTGATTGGAAATGGTTTAAACAGCTTGTAGAACACAAAACACGCTTTTTAAATAAAGTTTTTAATGATTGTTTTAAAAATAAAATAAAATAAAATAAAATAAATTTTTTTTTTTTTATTATGAGAAATTTAATTCTTAATAAAATATTTCAAATTTTGAATTTAATAATAAAACTTTCTTGAGTTTTTTATAATCAACTCTACAAATATATTTTTAAAAAAAATTATCTTTTATCACCATTCAATTCTTTTTTGTTTTTTTTTGTTTTTGTTTTTGTTTTTGTTTTATATATATATTTATATATTTTTATATAGGAAAAAATTATCAAGCTAAATGAGGTGGAAGCAAGAAATTAGGAATGCTGTTTTTAATATAGTAAACATGCTCACAATGTTTACATTGCATTTCTCCTTCCACAATATTAGTCTCTACTAATAATCCATGTAAATCTTTCAAAATTGCCATCAATTCATCATTATTTTCTAAATTCTCCAATACTTCATCATTCAAATCTTCTAAAATCAAAGGTTTTGTTGCTGGTAAGGCATTATTACCTAAATCACTGGCAACAGAAACTAATGCTGGCCAGTCAACTCTTTCCAAAACATTAATAATGAATGCTGGTTGGAAATCTTGTTCTTCTTGTACTAATTGACAATTTTTATAATTTAAAGGGAATGAATCGGTGGAAATGTCACACGATTTCACTGTACATTTAACAAAATTTGTTGTTAGAATCTTCATCTTTTTGTCTTTTTTGGTTGTAGAGTCTTATTGAGATAAATTTAGTAAATCTACAAGATGAAATTTTTTTTTTTTTTTGTAATTTTATTTTATTTTTTTTTTTTCATATGCTGATGAGATGAGAAAACTACAAAATTAAACTTCAAAATAAGAATCATCTTTCATTTATTTACAATATACAACAATTAACTTTATGATTCAAAATCTTTTAATATTCGATTCAAAATTCATCATTTTCTCTCTTGCGTTTTTAACAAAAATATCCTCCTCCATTTCTTTTCTAGACAACACAGCAGGAAGTCCCAAATTATGTTTATCTGCATACTCAATAAACATCTGTTTTAAATCCTCTCTTTCCTTTAAAACATTCATATCAATAAAAGGTTTCAAAATCAAATTGAACAACAATAAATCATTATTATACCCATCACAAACATTCAACAACTCTTGTAATAGTTCTAATGGCATCACTTCTAACCCATCAAAGGGTGATATCAATTCTTTCCATATAGGCGGATAAATCTTTTGAGATAAATCAACACTAAATCCATTAATTGAATTCCCATCTTTAATACAATTAATCAGAATTATATAAATCAAATCTCTAAATTGTTCCAATGGATATTGCAACACCTTTAAACCTTTCAATAAACAACAAATTAAATCACTTGAAAGTTTATCAACTTGAACTCCATGGAATTGAGGTTTGAATTTTTTTTCAAATCTTTCATTAATGAATTTTTGATTTATTAACAATTTATTCAACAATTGATGCATCAAATCATAATCAAATGACCGGGCAGCACTACTAATCATGAATTGCAACCATTGTTCTTCTCCAAACAAATTACTCTTGGATATTATTTGTGAACTTTCATTAATAATTGAATTCAATGGTTTATTTTTATCATTTGTCTTTGATTCAATCATCTCCAGTATCTTTAAAGTGCTAGTTTGTTGATTCAACAACAATTCTGTAAAATCAACTAATGAGTTTGAATTATTAATATTCCAATTCTCATATTTCTTACAAAAAATTTCCAACATTGTTTCATTAAATTCATCAACATTTGAATTAATATCAACAATCAATTCATCTTCATTGAAAATCAATCTATTGAATTTCAACAACATTAATTTCATAGAGTGTGGATCATATGAATTTATTGATTTCATAATATCTCCAATCGGCAATAAATTCATAAAATCTTCATATGAACTAACTTCTGCAAATGAGAAATTTCGATTCTTATTCATCAATATACCTAATAACAAATTCTGTAAATCTTGTGGTAATGATAAAAATAACTCTTTATTTAATCTTGGTGTTAATGAAATCATATGACCAATATAATAATAAAAAAAATGTAATGATAATAGTTGGTTGATTAGCAGGTTTTTCGTGTATAGTTGTCTATACGAATGTGTTATTGGTGGACCTATCATATTCATATCTAAGTCTTTTTCTGGGTGTATAAATGGATCATGTGTTGTTGTTGTTGTTGTTGTTGTTGTTGTGGTGGTGGTGAAATTTGATATAAAAAGTTGCCTTAAAATGGGTATTTTTCTCTGGTTTTTTGCATATAACTTCTTCAATCCATTTGAATACAATCCACATCGCGTTGAAAAACTAAACATCCTTTTCAATCTTTCACTTTTGGTGTACTTTTCAATATAGAAATAAAAATAAAAATAAAATAAAAATAAAAACAATAAAAAAAAAAAAAATTCGTTCATTAAAAGAAAGAAAGAAAGAAAGAAAGAAATGGGATTCAAAGTGATACTAAACGCACAGCTACAGAATCTCACTGCTCTGCAACCACTGGACACAGAACAACACCCGTTCGAATACACTTTCCAGATCCAATGCACTTCATGTCGAGAAATTCATCCAAAGGAAATTTCAATTAATAGATTTGAAAAAAATGAAATTCATGGGAGTAAAGGTGAAGCTAACTTTGTTTTCAAATGTAAAGCTTGTAAAGTATGTTCAATATATCCCATTATATAAATTACTGGGAAATTTTTTTTTTTTATGAGATAGATAATAACACTTTTTATTAGAAAGAATCAAATGCTACAATTACAAGAACTAAAAACAATTATAATTTAGAAGATTCAGAAAAAGATGTTTCAATCTTAGAAATTGAATCTCGTGGTTTAGAATTTATTAAATTCATTCCTCAAGTGAGTCATCGTTATTGCTATATTATATTATACAATATAATAGAATATAATATAATAATATCAAAACTAACATTTTTGTCAGGGACTTTTCAAAGTTCAAAGCTCTGAAAGTTCAACAGTTTTCAATGATATTGAATTAATTGAAAACGAGTTTTATGATTATGATGAATTATCAAGTAATGAAGTTTCAATTACAGAGATTAAATGGGATATTGTTCGTTTATAATGAAAATAAATGTAAATGTAAATGTAAATGTAAATGTAAATGTAAAAGACTAGATTAATAACAATAATAACCATCCCATTGAAACGGTTTTAATGAAACCGCCAGAACCTTCATATGTTGATAATATTGGAATTGATGAAGTTAGTTGTACTATTGGAGTTGTAAAAATTTCAGATGAAATTGTTTGCAAAGTTGTACCTGATGTTCTTTTAGTTGTAATTTGTTTTGTTGATGTTGATGTTGATGTTGATGTTGATGTTGATGTTGATGTTGATGTTGATGTTGATGTTGATGTTGATGTTGATGTCAATTCTGGTGTAGCTGGTGTAGTTTCAACTGGAACAGGAGTATAAGTAGTAGTTATAACATCAACTGGTGTAGTTCCAACTGGTATAACAGTAGTACCAGTAGTTTCAGCAGAAGTGGTTTTAAAACTTGTCTCAGTCAATGGACAATTAGTAGTGCACTCAGTAACAACACCTTCAGATCTGGTTGTAATAATGGTAACTTGTGCTGTTGTAGAAGTAGTAACACATAAATCACCTGAACATGAAGTGAATGAAACAACTGTTGGTGTTGGTTTAGTTGAAGATGTTTGAACTGTAGTAATTGGAATGGTTGGGATAGTGGTATCAACATTAGAAGTTGTATCAGTTTTAACAATAATAGTTGATGCTGATGATGGGTTTTCTGGTTTGATTGATGTTGGTATAGTGGTAACATGTTCAGTAGTTTCACGAGTTTCACTGGTTAATGGACAATAAGTTGTAAATTCTGTAACAATTCCATGTGAAGTACTAGTAATAACAGTAACTTGTGCAGTCGAAGAAGTGGTTAAACATTTGTTATCTTCACATGATGTAACAGTAACAACAGTCTTAGTAATTGATGTAGTTTCTACTGTCTTAAATGAAGAAGCCAGTGAAGTGGTAAAACTAGGAGTTTCAGCTTTAATACTTGATGGAGTAACAGTAGCAACTGTGATTGGAGTGGTAGTTGGAACAATAACCGAATTGGTTTCTTTATAAGATTCAGGTGTAACTGAAGTAGTTTCTTTAGAAGATTCAACTGAAGTAGTAACCTCAGATTTTGTAGTAGTAACTGGTGTAGTAGCTGTGGTGGTGACTGATGTGCTTTTTTTACTAAAACTTTCAGTAGATGTCAATGGACAATAAGTAGTGAATTCAGTAACAACACCATAAGAAGTGGTGGTGATGATTGTAACTTGAGCTGTAGATGAAGTGGTGGAACATCTGTTATCAAAGCAAGAAGTAACTGGAACAATTGTAGTAGTAATTGGGGTAGTGGTAATAACAACTTCCGGAAATGATGTAGTTTCATCACTTTTAATAGTTGAAATAGTAGCACCACTACTCTTAGGTTTATCAATAGTTTCAGTTGAAGTTAATGGACAGTAAGTTGTGTACTCTGTAACAACACCATGAGAAGTGGTGGTGATGATTGTAACTTGAGCTGTAGATGAAGTGGTGGAACATCTGTTATCAAAG
>JAJLVW010000013.1:108614-119298 GCA_030570535.1 Starmera pachycereana
TGAAATAGTAGTACCACTACTCTTAGGTTTTTCAAAAGTTTCAGTTGAAGTTAATGGACAGTAAGTTGTGTACTCTGTAACAACACCATGAGAAGTGGTGGTGATGATTGTAACTTGAGCTGTAGATGAAGTGGTGGAACATCTGTTATCAAAACAAGAAGTAACTGGAACAATTGTAGTAGTAATTGGGGTAGTGGTACCACTACTAACAACAGTAGAAGTTTTTTCAGTAGTAATACTGGTGGAAGTAGTAGTTGATAATAATTCAGTACTAGTCAATGGACAATAGGTGGTATATTCAGTGACAACGCCTTGAGAAGTGGTGGTAACAACAGTGACTTGTGCAGTTGAAGATGTAGTAAAACATTGGCCAGCTGAACATAAAGTGACTGGGACAACAGAGGTGGTAATTGAAGTACTGGAAGTAGTGCTAGTACTGGTAACTTTAACATTCGTGGAAGTACTAGAAGTCTTTTCATTAGAAATTGTTGAAGTAGTGACATCGCCTTCAGCAGAAGATGTTGCTGTAATGGTTAAAGGACAATAAGTGGTATATTGAGTCACAATACCTTCTGATGTTGTAGTAACAATGGTAACTTGTGCAGTTGTTGAAGTTGTTGAACAATGATTATCAGAACAAGAAGTTATTGGAACAATAGTAGTAGTGATTGGTGTGGTTTCTGCTGAAATAGATGAAAAAGATGATGACAATGGATGAGAGGCATCAACACTTGGGTTAATAACGGTATCAACTGAAGAAACCAGTGTGGTTCTAGTTTCAGATTTGGTTTCAATTGAAGAAACTAAAGTTTCTGTAGGAGTCAAAGGGCAGTAAGTTGTATATTCAGTAACAATACCATGGGACGTGGTGGTAACAATAGTGACTTGGGCAGTAGTGGTTGTGGTATCACATCTATTATTTGCACAAGAAGTAATTGTAACAACAGTTGTAATAATTGGTGTGGATAATGGTGGTAAAACTGAAGAACTAATGGTTTGAGTAGCTGTAGAAATACTGCTCAATTCTACTTCAGATGGTAAAGAAGTGGAAACTGGAATGGAACTTGAACTTGAACCAGAACCAGTTGAACCTAATGGACACCAAGTTCTAATCACAGTGGTTGATTCTTTATTTGTTGAAGTTGAATATGAAATCAAAGCAGGACTTGAAGTTTGTGAACAACGGTTGTTTGCACAAGAGGTTATAGTCACTATGGTGGTACCATATTCAAGGTATGTAGATGCTGATGGGGAATAAATAAAAGAATCTTCTGAATTAGCTTGAGTTGTAGAAAAAGACACTGAAGAATATGTTGTATTAGAGTAGTACGGAGCCATAGAACTGGCAGCAGCAGCAGCAGCAAAAGCTGTAGAAGCAATAACACCAAACAATACCGTGAAAGTTTTCATTATAATAAGCTGGATGGTTAGAATAACTAGAAATCAAAAAGAAAGAAAATAAAAAACCCTTTCCAGTGGGTCCAGAAACTGATGGATCATTTCAAGTTTATATAGATCTTGATCAAATAATTTGAATATGGTTCAAAACAAACTTCTAACACAGCTCAAATGTTTGCAAATAGTTTCAAAATTTGAGTTTATTGCTGGTTGATGAAGATGAAACATTTATGAGACAGAATTTGAAAATGGCCCTAAAAGAGCAAGATCAATAGTTCTGAACTGCTTAAAACTTGTGTGAAACAGGACATAAGTTGCTAATAGCTGGTTTGCAAGAGTTTCACGCTTCTAGGGCAGTCTTCATTAGTGTTTATTTTTTGATGAAATATTATGAGTTAATTTGATAATTTTTATTGTTTTGTGTGTCTGTTTAACAACACTGTGGGTTTCAGTAGTATAATCCTAAAATCCAGAATAATCATCTCATATAGTTGTTTCCTCCAAACGGCCAAAACAACGCCACCTGTTTATTCATCAGATCAGAAATCAAAACAAACATTTTGATCTTGTCTAAAAACTTGCTTCTGCACCAATTGAACCGCTGGAAAAACAATTATCCATTAATTCCACCCTCAGCTTCCCATTAAACAAGATTTTTCAGATCAAAATCGCATTGCAAAACTGTTTTCCAAGCTTGTTTGTGCCATTTAACTTTAAAAAATTTTTGCCAATTTGAGGAAAAAACGCTTTAAATTTTTAAAAAATTTGAGAATTTAAAACTTGAGCTCTCTCAATCACTCTTTAAGCTTGAATTTGCTACACATTTTTATTGGTTTCAGACTTTCAACTCGTCTTGAAACTTATTTGAAGAACATCTTTGCAACTGAATCACTCAAAATCTGCGGGAAAAGTAGTGCCAAAACAGACATTTTTGAAATTATTTTCCCACAACTGATTAGAAATTACAACAACAGGGACAACTTTCATGGCTGCTCACTATCTCCACAACAAACAAACACATGAGGACCTGGCAGGTTTGGACTTGCCTCCGGAGAAACCAGCATCCAAGTTGAGAGCAAGATCAATATCCCTCAGCAGAATGTTCAGTTTTGGCTCTAAAACTCCAGTTGAATCACGAGCCAACTCAGGTCTTACTACACCTCAAGTCGAGCTGCTAGCGGAAGAGGCTGCTAAATTGTACTTGGACAGCAACAACGACAATACCAACGAGAAACATGACTATGTCGATGATACCCACCATTTTGATCATAAACCTGAAGAAGCTGTGGTCCATGATCCTAGATCGCCTGTCTTAGAGCCTACAAATAATACATCACACAATACCTCTCCAGTGCTCTCTGCTGAGCAAAATATTATGACTGAATCTCCAGTGCAAACTCCAGCAGTCCCAGATCAAGAGAAGAAACTTTCGTCTAAAATAAGAAACTTCTTCAGACTCTATTCCTCCTCCTCCAATTCTGCTTCAACAACTACTTTAAACAATCATTTGGTAAGTCCTTCTATTAAACCAGAAGCTTACCCTTTAACTGAAGACGAAATTGAACCATTGCCTGAAATTCATGAACCATTTCATAGAATTAATAATAATAACATTGACTATCAAATCAAAGAGTCTTTAGAACCAGTCACTGAAATCAAAGAAGCCGAAGTTGCTCCTACAAAAGAAAATTTTGATTCATTGAAACCACCACCATCCTTATTTCCTAAAAGATTCCGTTCTCCTTCATCACCTCCAAAGGCAAACAATCAATTCCAATCAAATACTGTTTCTTCTCAACCTTATTTTGCACATCAAGGTTTACCACCACATGCATCATCATTAGAATATCATAAAGATATTATTGACTCAAAATCACAACATGGTGATGGTCCATTGCCATTTTCTTTAGAGAAAAACTCAGAATCAACATTAGCATTAAATGAATTGGTTTCAAATCACAACAACAGTCATAATTCTACTTCTGCTACAAACAATATGAAACTAGAACCATCAATTAAACCAAAATTAAGAAGAGTTGCCTCTGCTCCATTAGGTTTAAAACAACAAGTTGTTGAAACTTCACACGAAAAATTAAACAATGTTGAAGAAATAATTCCAAAACCAAGAAAGAAATCCTTTTTATCATCAAATAATTCAATTAAATTTTCTGATGTTCAAGTTACACCACAAACTTTTGAAAAAATTAGACTTTTAGGTAAAGGTGATGTCGGTAAAGTTTATTTAGTTCGTGAGAAAAAAACCAATAAGTTGTATGCAATGAAAGTTCTAAGTAAAAAAGAAATGATTGAAAGAAATAAAATTAAAAGGGCATTAGCAGAACAAGAAATTTTAGCTACATCAAATCATCCATTTATTGTCACACTTTATCATTCATTTCAATCAGAAGATTATCTTTATCTTTGTATGGAATATTGTATGGGTGGAGAATTTTTTAGAGCTTTACAAACAAGAAAATCCAAATGTATTCCTGAATCAGATGCCAGATTTTATGCTGCTGAAGTCACTGCAGCATTAGAATATTTACATCTAATGGGATTCATATATAGAGATTTAAAACCAGAAAATATTTTGTTACATCAATCTGGTCATATTATGTTATCTGATTTTGATTTATCAAAACCAACTGAATCAAATAAAAATCCTTCAATGATTTTTAATAATGGGAATAATAAAATGATGGCAAGTTTAGATACTAAAATTTGTATTGATGGATTTAGAACTAATTCATTTGTTGGTACAGAGGAATATATTGCACCAGAAGTTATTAGAGGGAAAGGTCATACTGCAGCAGTTGATTGGTGGACTTTAGGAATCTTGACTTATGAAATGTTATTTAGTATAACACCATTCAAGGGAGAAAATAGAAATCAAACTTTTAGTAAAATTCTTAAATCTGATGTTGTTTTTTTAGATTCAAATCCACCAATTTCATCTCAATGTAAAAGTTTAATTAAAAAATTGTTAATTAAAGATGAAAATAAAAGATTAGGATCAAAATTAGGTGCTGCTGATATTAAAAATCATCCTTTTTTCAAAAATGTTCAATGGGCTTTATTAAGAAATCAAAAACCTCCAATGATCCCAGTTTTATCTAAAAATGGAGCTGATTTCCATCAAAACAAATCTAATGCTAAAGAAAAAAAAAGTTCAATTGATATATCAAAAGAAAATATAATTAATGAATCAGAGAATGATCCAAATGATCCATTTGAAGATTTCAATTCAATGACATTAATTCATGATGATGATAATAATAATACTTCAAATTCAATGATTTATAAAACAGGGAATTCATATGGAAGTATTTCTTATACTGTTACTAGTTCTTCTGGTGCGTCAGGCACGCCCGCGTCAATAGGAGGGAATAGATCAAGAGCTGCTTCAAATAGAGGTTTATTTAAAACAAAATTTTGATTCTTTCAACATTCTAAATATATTTATTATACCTATATATGATTTATTTATTGATGTTTAAATAATATCATTTAGAAAAACTTTGTAGTAATGTCTTTGTATCCTTATTTTGTAAAAAAAACTCAACATTTTGTAACAATTTAATAGATTTATTTAAATTTAATTGATTTTCAACATTTTTTTCAGTTGCTTTAGAAATTTCAAATGCATTTTTAATAATTTCATCATCAATCATTGCTAATTTTGCAACATTCAAACCATATGAACTTTTTGATACTCCTTTAACTAATTTATACAAGAATGTAATTTCTGGCCATCCTTCATCCTTATTAATTTCAATAAAATCCATATAAAAATTTACAACTTCTTTATAAATTGTTGATAATTTTGAAATTGATGGGAAATGAGTAATGAAAAAAATTAATGAATTGGTGTTTTTTGTTAATAAATATTCTAATATTGAAGTTGCTATTGAAATCCCATCAATTGTTCCTGTGCCTCTACCAACTTCATCTAATATGATTAAATTTTTAGAATTTCTAGTAATTTTATTTAAAATGTTTAAAATTTCCAACATTTCAATTTTGAAAGTTGATTCTCCATTGATTATATTATCAAATGATCCCATTCTTGTTTCAATTGAGTTAAAAATACCTAAAATCGCGGAATCTGCTGGAATATAACAACCACATTGTGCCATTATTGAAATTAATCCAATTTGTTTAACAAAAGAACTTTTACCACCCATATTTGGTCCGGTTATAATTGCACAGCGTTCATTTTCATTTAATTGTAAACTTGTGGGGATATATTGAGTTAATTGTTCAATGATTGGATTTCTACCATTTCTAATTTCAATTATATTTGAATCAATGAATTTTGGTTTTATATAACCAACGTTTGATGATGTTGCACTTAATGATAATAAACAATCAAATTCTGATAATTTTTGTATAATGGAATTAATTTTTAAATGATTTATATTTAGATTTTGTAAAAAAAAATTGAAAATTTCATTATTGGAATTAATTAATAAATCTTTATGATATTGAATTTTGTTATAAATTTCAATAGTAGTGTTTGATCTAAAACGTGATACACTTTTGGTGGCATTAATTTTAATCCAGTTAGGTGGAACAGTTGATATTTTACCATTAGATACCTCAATTAAATAAGGTTCATTACTAATTTCTGTAAAATTTAAATTTGGTCTTTTCAAAATTTTTCTAATTTCTAATAACTCATTTTTTAATTGTTCATCTAAATTTTGCAAAATTGATAATTGAGATTGAATAGGTGTTATATCAATTAATAAACTTAAATTATCTAAATTAAAAAATTTTAAAATATGATCATCAATTTTTTCATCATCCATTGCATATTGACTATTAATCATATTCAAATATTTTTCCAGATTTAATTCTAATAATAAATCAATCAAGTTTTGGAAAATTTGTTTTAATAAACTATTTGAATCAGAAGTGTTGATATATTTAGATAAGATTTCATATTTCCCAAATTTAGTAATTTGTTTACCAAATTCATTTAATTTAAATAAGAATAAATAAATTTCTTTTCTTTTAATTTTCAAACAGTTTAATTTCAATAAATATTTTGATAAATCTGGACAATTTTTTAAAGTTTTTGTAAAAATTTCTAAAAAATGATTAAAATTATTTTTAATAAATTCAATTGAGGATAATCTTAATTCAATTGATTCTCTATCAATCAACGGTTTACTTATCCAATTCCTTAACATTCTATACCCAAATTTTGTTCTTGTATGATCCATCAACCAAATCAGCGAGCCATGTTGATCATTATTTGTAGAGTTATTAAAAATTTCCAAGTTTTTAATGGTATTTGAATTTAAAATCATACTATTTTTCTTATCAAATGGTTGATAATTTGATAAAATTTTAAAACAATCATCTAATTCAAATTCTTTTAAATAATCAATTAAAACGGCAAAACTATTTTTCAAATCTAAATCAAATTGATTAATAAATGATATAAAATTTGAATCTAATTGGAAGTATTCATTTAAATAATTCTCGATATCATTATTAAATTTTGATGAGAACTCAAATAATGATAACTCAATTCTCCTTATTTTGGTTAATTGATGATTATTTATAAAGTTTTTAATACAATGTTTTGTCACAGGTGATATATTGTCTGTATAAATAAATTCAATTGGCTCAAAATATAACAATCTTGTCTCTAAATTGTTTCTAGTAAAATCATCTTCAAATTGATCATAAATGATTTCACCAGTTATTGGTTGAAATGATGAAATTGTTATAAAAACTTTGTTGGTAATTTTATCATGTTGTTCAAATAATGAAACAATAGAATTCAAATTTGTAGAATCATCAGATTCGTTTAAATCAATATAAGTAGCTCTAGTTAAAACTCTAGTAACTTCTCTTTTAAATAAACTTGATGAAGATCCAGAAGTTGCGGATTTTATGGCACTTGTTTCCTGCTGATCAACTATGCCAACTTTAAAGCCATGTTTCAAAAGGTTTTGCAAATGAATAGGTAATCTAACATCAGGAATTGAACAGTAAGCTAATTTATCATATAATTTATCATTTTCATCTTCATCGATCAAATTTATTTTACCTGGAATTAACATAATATTCAACAGTTGATGTACTTTCACAGCATCTTGGGCAAAAAACTTGTATTTATAACCTACTTGGATAGCAAGAATCTTGTCTGGATGTGCAAGTTTTAAATCTTTAACTTGTTGATCCAAAGGTGTTAATTTTTTGCCCGAGTTGGGTCTTTTGGTTGTCTTAATTGTGGTATCTAGTTGTTTCCGCTTCAAAATTGGTTTAGTTATAGGTGGTTCGCTGGGTAGTTGTTTATCACTAGTGAGATCATCGTCTATAATGATAATTTTGTCATTTTTAGCGTTATTTTCACTAATCTTTTCTGGAACAGTTTTCTTTGCCGGTGACTGTGACTTGCTGAAAAACCTGTTGATTGACGGCTGCAACGACATCTATCGCGGTTTTGGAGGGGAGCAAGAGGAAGGGCCCAGTTGTGAATTTTGTTTATTTTTATTTTTAATTTTAATTTTTAATTTTATTTTGTTTATTTTTATTTTTTTAATTTTGGAATCAAATTAACACAATTAAACCACTTCAAAACTCAATTTTACAAGATGAAAATAGCACCATCAGCTACTGCTTTTTATAAGCTCTCCATTACAATTTAAATCGGTTCACCAGCTCGTTTGGATCAGAAATTACTGTTTTGGGAAACTTCGGCGCGTCAAATTCCGCCAAAAATACCAAATCCGGTAGCCACGGTTTTCCAAATCACGACAAAAAAATATTAATATCAGAAACTTTCCAACATCGAATATTATAACTCTTTAAATTCATTCACATTTCATTCATCACTTCAAATCGCACTAATCAGCTGCTTTTTGAGTTACTCAGCAATCCTTTTCCCCCCTCCATAACCATTCATATTATTGTCTTCACTTGCTTTTTCAAAAATTACCTTCTGCTGTTTTCCTCCAACGTTTTTAACCCAATCTGTTCAATTAATCCCTGTTGAAATCAATCCAGTTGGTAAAAAAAAGTTGCTCCTCAAACACCCTGCTAGTTAATAACATTGATATAAACCTCATTTAAAATAAAAAAAACAGTAAACAATAAATAAATAAATGAAAGAAAATGTCGAAATCGAAAAAGTCGTATCAACTTCAGGAACTTCAAGAGTTTCAGTTCCATAACTCCCAAACTTCCCCCAATAATATAAATTTTAAAAAACCATCAATGTCACTGAATTCTTCACCAATTTTTTCATCGAAATCAACAACACCAACAACTTCTATTGAAAATAGTTCTACAAATATCAACTCTTTGAAAACAAATTATAACCCTTTAGCCAAATTTTTCAATAGAAAACCTTCATTTTCAAATTTATATACACCTTCCAAAAAACCAACTTTTGGTGGAGGTGCAGAACATCATCCTTCAATTCATAGAGCTGATTCATTTTCATTTCTAAATGGTCAAGAACCAATAGTCCAACATTTTAATGTTATCAATGAGGATAAAGAAGATGGGAAAAGAGAAGTTGTTGATGACTTGGAATTTCCTAAAGACTTGAATGAAGAAGTGGATTACAGTAAAGAAGAAGATGCTGCTGATTATAAACCTGGTGGGTATCATCCGGTTGAAATAAATGATTTATTTGGTCCTAATAAAAATTATAAAATTGTGAGAAAATTAGGTTGGGGACATTTTAGTACCGTATGGTTAGCAATTGATACTCAAAGCTCTAAGCATGTTGCCATTAAGATTGTTAAATCAGCATCTTTATATCATGAAGCTGCTATTGATGAAATTAAAATCTTGGAATTAATTAATAATAAAAATCCAAATCATCCTGGTTTTAAACATTTAGTTAAATTATTAGATTGGTTTTATCATAAAGGACCAAACGGTAAACATGTTTGTATGGTGTTTGAAGTTTTAGGTGAAAATTTAACTGGATTTGTTAAACAATTTAGACCTAAAGGTTATAAAGGTCATAGATTAGTACTTTCAAATTATGAGAAAACTTATGGTGGATTACCATTATCTGTGACAAAACAAATTGCTAAACAGATTTTATTAGCTTTGGATTATTTACATAGAGAATGTGGATTAATTCATACTGATATTAAACCCGAAAATATTTTAATTGAAATTAATGATGTTGAAAGTTTTGTTAAATGTTTGAAAATTCATGAAAGGAAACTTAGTTCATCAATCAAAACAACAACCGATATTGCATCACCCTTGACCAATGATCAAGAAACTATTTCTGAAGTGTTGAATACAAATAGACGTGGTGGATCTTGTTTAGATTGTCCAATTAAATGTTCAAAACCTTTACCATCACCATTAATTTCTACATCAACAAATGCACTAGAGTTTAAAGACTATTATGATCATTTAAATGAACGTCAAAGACAAACAAGTTTAACGGAATCATTAACTTCCAAAATTTCAAATGAATCAACAAAAGGATCAATTATTAATTATTATGAAAATAATAATGTTGATAATAACAGTAAAAATAACAACATTTCATTAAATAATTTATCAATTTCACCAACTACAAGAACAACTTCACATCCAAATATAAATATATCTGCATCAGAAAAAGATGAAAATGAAGATTCTGATGATGAATTATTTTATAGACCAACTTCTACAACATCAGATTATAATAATTCAATTTCATCATCAACATGTAATAATATTAATGGTAAAGTTCCTAAAATCATCAAAATTGATGTAAATATTTCAAATTATGTATCAATTAAAATTGCAGATTTAGGTAATGCATGTTATAATAATTTACATTTTAGCAGTGAAATTCAAACTCGTGAATATCGTTCTCCAGAGGTGTTATTAGGACATCCTTGGGGTTGTTCTGCTGATATGTGGTCATATGCATGTTTAATTTTTGAATTAATTACAAATGATTATTTATTTGATCCAAAAAAATCACAAATTTTCACTAAAAATGATGATCATTTAGCTCAAATTATTGAATTATTAGGTAAAGAAGAATTAAGTTTAAAATTTTTAAAAAATTGTAAATATTCAATGAATTTTTTTAAAGATTTTATTTTAAAAGATTTAATTAGAATAGATAAATTAAAATATTGGGATTTAGAAAATGTTTTAATTCAAAAATATAAGATTGAACCAGAACAATCTTTCCAAATAACAAGATTTTTAATTCCATTATTAAGAATTGATCCAAGTGAACGAGTTGATGCTGGTGGTTGGTCAAATCATGAATGGTTTAATGATGTGAAAAATGATGATT
>JAJLVW010000013.1:119398-133360 GCA_030570535.1 Starmera pachycereana
TTTTTTTTTTTTTTTTTTTTTTTTTTTTTTTTTTTTTTTTTTTTTTTTTTTTTTTTTTTTTTTTTTATTTTTATTTTTATTTATTTAATATTATAATGATTAATGAATTTTAAAGGAAAAAGTATAATTATATTAATAAATATCCCTGATTCAACATGTATTTCTAATAATGCCAAACAAAACAATCTACAATAAATCAAATAACAAATAAGAATACTTTTCTATTAAAAAATATATATATATTCCTAAAATTAATAAAAATAATAATAATATTTTAAAAAATAATTTTTAAGCTTAGAAACATTTGTGATGAACAATAGATGGACCAGATTCGTCGTATTCTTGTTTTGAGATCCACATTTGTTGGAAAGTAGATAAAGAGGCCAAAATAGAACCACCAATCCAAACAGAGTATTTTCTTTCTGGTGGAGCAATGATTTTAACTTTCATTGAAGAAGGAGCCAATGCGGTAATTTCCTTTTGCATACGTTCAGCAATACCTGGGAACATGGTAGTACCACCAGATAAAACAATGTTACCATATAATTCTTTACGAACATCAACATCGGTTTTCATGATGGAGTTGTAAGTAGTTTGATCAATACCAGCAGCTTCTAAACCTAATAAAGAAGGACGGAATAAAGCTTCTGGAGCTCTAAATCTTTCGTTACCAATGGTAATAACTTGACCATCTGGTAATTCATAAGATTTTTCAATAGCTGAAGATTGAGCAGAAGTTTGTAATTCTTGATCGAAATCTAAAGCAACATAAGCTAATTTTTCTTTAATATCACGAACAATTTCTCTTTCAGCAGTAGTAGAGAATGAATAACCACGTTCAGATAAGATTTTCATCAAATAATCGGTTAAATCTCTACCAGCTAAATCAATTCTTAAGATAGCATGTGGCATAGCAAAACCAGCGTAAATTGGAACAACGTGAGTAACACCATCACCAGAATCTAAAACAATACCAGTTGTTCTACCAGAAGAGTATAAAGATAAAACAGCTTGGATGTTAACGTAGAAAGCTGGAACGTTGAAAGTTTCAAACATGATTTGAGTCATTTTTTCTCTGTTTAATTTAGGGTTCATTGGAGCTTCAGTCAATAAAACTGGATGTTCTTCTGGAGCAACACGTAATTCGTTGTAGAAAGTATGATGCCAGATTTTTTCCATATCATCCCAGTTTGTAACAATACCATGTTCAATTGGGTATCTTAAGGTTAAAATACCTCTTTTAGATTGAGCTTCATCACCAACATAAGAATCTTTTTGTCCCATACCAACCATGATACCTTGATGTCTTGGTCTACCAACAATAGATGGGAAAACAGCTCTTGGGGCATCATCACCGGCAAAACCAGCTTTACACATACCGGAACCGTTATCAATAACTAACTAGAAATGGTTGTTAGTAAATACTTCTTTATTGACTAGTTGTTCAGATCTCAGATCATTTTCTCTGTCTTAGAAAAAAAAAAACAAAAAAATAAGCAAAAATCGAGAAATCCGAGGCAATGGAAACATACAGCAGCAATTTCTTCTGTAGAGAGATAGTTAGTATTGACGATCATAGTAGAAAGCATAGACAAAGTTTCAAGATTCACAATTGAGCTTCCACCAAAACAAAAAAAAAGCAAAACAAAACAAAACAAAACAAAACAAAACAAAGCGATACTTCATATGTGGAATTAAGGGGGGAATAAGAACAACGAGAATTTTCCAAGTTCTTGAGAGGGAGGAGTATGAAGCACAGCAAGTGTAATTGATGCTTGTTGAGTACTGAGAAAGCATTGAGAAACAACACAGCTTGCTTAAATTCAAATTTGCCACCCATTTATTGTTTGTTATTTTTTTTGTTTATATCAAGAAAAATCAGGTGAATTGAAGTAAATGGAAAATTCAGCCGCAAACCAGCGGAATTGTCTGGCTGTATGTTCTGTAGTCTCTATTTGTCCTTTAATCCCCTCTCAATGTCTGTTTCCAACCAACCATTTCAGTTCAGATCTCTTTTTTTTTTAAAAAAAAAAAAAAAAGAAGAAACAAGTTGGGAAAATAGGGGAGATTTTTTTTTACTTTTTTTTTAGGTGAATTAACATCAATCAATTGGAATGGTAAACCTGTCGTTTGAGATTGCTGAAGTGCAGCGCTTGTGCTGGAAAACAACTTACCGCCGTCCATTTTGTTCTTTTCTTTCTTTAAAATTGAGTTTGAATTGAGAAAATAAATTCAAATGTGGGAATTTTTGAACAAGTTTCAGAAATATTTGGAATTTTAAAATTCGACAATTTTGAAGGAAAAAAAAAAAATCCCAAAAAAAATCCCCGATTTGGACCGCCGGGTAATTTAAATTGTTGATTTCCTGATTTGGAAAGTAAAAAGAAAAAAGAACAATTTTGTTTAATTTATTTTGTTTAATTTATTTTGTTTAATTTATTTAATTTATAAAGAAAAAATGGCTTCCAGTATAAACCACATAGACCCATCAATCGACACACATTCTGCTATTTTCAACATTAACGGAGACGAAGATTACACACACACTTCTCAAGATGAAGTGGATTTCCAACATTCTGGAAACTATTTGAACAACATTAATGGAGATGATAATGATAAAAATGATGTTGTTAATAACAACAATGATAATGGATTGTCGAGTTTAATTAATTTTCCCAAACAAGATAATCATAATAATCATAATAATGAGAATGAGAATGAGAATGAGAATGAGAATGAGAATGATAATGAGAATGATAATGAATTGAATTTAATTCAAACCGCGTTATCATTATCCAATAAATCAGACTCTACAGCTGTTGCAATGGCAGCTGTTGCAACTGCATCATTATCATCCACGCCTAATATGACCAATCATACAAAATTACTCCCATTAAAACCAAAACAAAAATTATTAGATGATACTGATAAATCAAATGTTAGTATAGTTGTTGTTGATCCAACTTCAAATGAAGGTTCAAGAAGATTAGGTAGACCAAGGAAAAATAAATTTTCAACTAATAAAACTAATGAAATTTCATCATCACAAAATTTAAATCAAAGTGTACTTTCAAGATTTAGATTTGATTCCTTACCTGTTATTGGACCAGGTTCGCGAGGTGGACGTAAGAAAAAAAACAATATTATTACTAAACCTGGACGTCAATTTAAATTTGAAAAAAATTCTAATAGTTTGAAATTAATTTTTGAACAAGGTAATGGAGATAAAGAATTTATAAATTTTGATAATAATACCACCGCCACCGCCACCACCACCACCACCACCACCACCACCACCACCACCATTACTAATACAACATTAGAAAACAAAAATGATTCAATATTAGGTAATTTAACTTTCCAACAAATAACAACTCCACCAATTAAAACAATTTCCAAAAGAAAACAAACTTTTAAAAATAAAAGAAATTCAAAATCATCAATTATACCGATTTATAACAATGAATTAATTAATATTGAATTAAATTATAATCAATTCACAAATAAATTAGCATTTGGTTATAATTTAAATCCATCTCCATATTTACCAGATTTATTATTAATATTAGAATTTATTTTTAAATTTAATAAAATTTTTGCAAATTTCCAAGATTTAAATATTCATGATTTAGAAACAGGTTTAAAATTACCAAATACCCGACCATACCCAAATTGTATAAATGCAAATCAAATTACTAAACCTAAAGAAAGAAATTATGAAGATTTAAACCCATCTTTAACAATAGAATTTTTTTTCTATAAATTATTAACATTAGTACTTAATAAGAAAAAACTTTTGAATAAATCAAGTTTATCAAAAGCACTTTTAGAATTAAAATCACAAGTTTTAAATCTTGGTTTACCAATTGAATGGAGAAATGATTCAGGAATTTTCCAAACTTCAAATAATAATAATAATATAATTAAAGATTTTAAAATAAATCCAATTGAATTATCAGAATTTGAATTTTTAGAATATGGATCAAGTTTACCAAAGGACAAAACGCCGTTTGATGATGATGATTTTATGAATGAAGGATTAAGTGCATTAAATCCTGAAAATAGATTAATTTTAATAAGAAGTTTAATTCATTGGAGTTTAAGTCAAAGTGAATTAATTCGTTTAGAAATAAATAAATTTTTAAATTTACAAGATTCAACTTGTGAAAAAGATACATATTATGTTTCAAAATTTTTAAAACAAGTTGATGAAATTAAATTTATTAATTTTAAAAAATTTGAATCCCCATTATTAAATAATTTAAATTTTAGATTGTTAGATTTTTTCATTGGAGATTTAGGTGTTAATGGAAGATATTATTTGATTCTTAATACTGAAGAAAAACAAAGTCTTGAAGATTTAATTTTAAATCCAATTAATTTAAAAGATTCACGTTTTAAATTATTAGTTCAAGATATTAATAATGAAAATTTTGAAATTTTTTTAAAACAATATTCTAATTTGTTTGATTCAAATGAATTTGAAATTCGATGGTTTGAAGTAGCTAATGATTTAAATGAATTAAATGGATTTATTAAATTTTTAAAAAATTTAAATTTAAATAAAAAAATTGAATTAAAATTTATTGAAATTTTAAATAAAGTTTATGAAATATTGAATAAATGATGATTATAAATCAAACATTTGATGAGTTTTATTTTATTTCATTTCATTTCATTTTATTATAATCAATTGTAATTAAATCATCTGATGTAGTTGTTGAATTAGATTTAAAAATTAATTTATGATTATAAATTTGATCATTTGATAAAGATGATAATTTTGATTTAAATTTGTTTAATAAATCTAAGGTTGTTTGTTCTCTTGTAGATTTTTTAATTTTCAATGGTTTCATGATTAAATTTTTAACTTCTTTTTGTAATTTTGCCTCTTCTTCTTCTTCTTCTTCTTCTTTTTCAATAAGTTCAATTTGTTTAAGATTTGGATTTATTTCATTAACATTATTTTGAATTAATTTTTTTTGATCATTAAAATCTAATAAATTTTTCATTTTAACATTTATTACATCTTCATTTTCTTCTTCAAACATTAATTTAACTTTAACTTTTTTCCTTGTTTTTCTTTTCTTTTGATTCTTTTGATTCTCTTTATTCTCTTTATTATTATTATTATTATTGATAACAGTAGTACTATTTTGATCTAAATCATTAAAAAATGGAATTAAAACTTCACTTTTAAGAATTTTAACTGGGAAAATAGGTAAACCATTTGAATCCATTTCACTATCTGCAATTTTTAAAATTGTGAAAATAGTATTATTAACAATTTTACCAAATAAGATTTTTTCATTATTTAATTGATTTAATTTATTTAATGTTATGAAAATAGATGAATTTTGTGGATCAAATCCAATTAATCCACGTCTATTAAATTTCAATCTTGGATTAAATTCTTTGGCTGATAATATTTCATGGAAATTTGGTGGTTTAAATTGAATTGCAACTTGAGGAATGATTTTATTAAATGATAAATCATTAAATTTTTGTAAATTACAACTATTTATGAATATTTTTGATATAAAGGGAGTTTCTTTTGCCCATAATTCAATTATTATTTCACCTGCTGTTGTTTTTAGTGAAATTTTCGCTGTAGTTGGTGGTTCAAGTGACATTTTGATATTGAGAAGTTTGTAATTTTGGATTTTGGATTTTGGATTTTTTTGGATTTTGGATTTTTTTTTTTTGCTAATATTAAATCTACATCATAATAAAAGAAACAATTAAAAAGATTTAAACTAGTGAATTAAAATAAAATAAAATAAATTAAAATAAAATAAAATAAAAAAACACACACAAAAGACAAACTTGATATTTGAACAACAAAAAAAAAAAAAAAGGAAAGAAAAGAAAAGAAAGAAATTATATGAAAATTCTTAATATTTCTAAAATAGCACCACCAGCAACTAAAAATAAAAAAATATAAATCCAAGATTTTGAGATTGGTGATTTATTTTTAACAATTTGTTTTGGTTTCCCATGTTTATTTTCATTTTTTTTATAAAATTTTTCATTTGCTAAACGTTGTTTTGGAGTTTGAATTGCCTTAATACCCAAAAAAAAAAAAAGAAAAAAAGAAAGGAGAAAGTTAGTTTGTTGTTTGTTGTTTGTTATATTTATAAAAAGAGACATCGCTGTCATACCATTGTTTTTTGTTTTGTTTTTTGATTTTGAGTTATTGATAAAATAAAATTAAAATAAAATAAAATAACAAAATAATTCATACGTGTTAAAAAATTATAAAAATTATAAAAATTATAAAAAAAAGTTTTTTTGTTTTGTAAGAGTCGAACTTGTGACTTTTTATGGCATTCTAACCACTGAACTAAAAATAAATTGGAAAAAAAAATTGAAAAAAAACTTACTAATCAATTAGTCATTGTTAGGCGACACACGATGATAAACTTTAAATGAGCTAATTTATCATAATTTATCATAACAAGATATAATTGAAACTCAAATTAAAAGAGAAAGTTTTAAAACCATTTAAAGTTGTAGCGAATATGTTTAGTATGTTTTGTTTTTTTCTTTTTCTTTTCTTCATATAACAAACAAGATTAGTAATTTAGAATTAAATCAGTTCATTTCTAAAACCAACCACCAAAATATGTCTAATTTGCATGTAGTTATAACCAACCACCTTTAAGATATGAATTAATTATAATAATAATAATGAATAATAATAATAATAAATATGATAGATAATGAATATGATGATGATAATTCAGGAATCAACTGCAGTGTGCAACCTCAAGAATAAAGTTTAATAATAATATTAATATTTTGATAAATAGTAAAAATTGGAATCATACATTAAGTTTATATGAATCTTCCCGATATGGAACTATTGGCAGGACTGTGAAACAAACTTGAGACACAACTTACAAGTCACATATACAAAAAAAAAACTCTACCCCTAAAAAATAAAATAAATAAAAATAAAAAAATAAACAAAAGTAGATAAGACGAGATGGACATGAACTCTGTGTAAACATTTTCCACTTGTAGTTTTGTTTCTTCAAGTGTGTATTAGATATTAAATAAAATAAAATAAAATAAAATAAAATAAAATAAAATAAAACGGTTGTTCCTGCCAGTACTTCCCCAAACAGAACAACTGCAAACTAGCCAACGCGCAGCCATTTTTTCCTGCACCGCGTTGCGCATCAACGAACACCGCAAAGGGGTACATTTTTTAAAATAAAATAAAATAAAATAAAATATATAAATTATATGAATAAACCAAACTGATCTTTTCTTCAAATTTTTAAGTTTTAATTAACTTTGAAAACATAGTTAAAGAATGAAGTTTTTACCATTTTTAATATCAGCAGTGTCAATAGTCTCTGCTTCATGTTCATATGAAGGTGGCAACTATTTCTGTGATGAAGTTAATGCTGTTATTTATCAAAACGTTGGATATTCAGGTTCATATAATGATGTGACCAATATGAATGAAGATTCAGGTTCATGTTCTTCAACTACTAAACCATTTAGTGGGTCTTTGTCTCCATTAGATGAAGAACTTAGTGTCCATTTCAGAGGCCCAATCAAACTATCACAATTTGCTGTTTATTATCCTTCTTCAAATAATGTTAAAAGAGATGAACAAAAAGAAGATTGTATTAGTACAAAACATGTTCATCATGCTCATAAAAGACAAGCTGCTGTCGAAGTTGTCGAAGTCACTCAAACTGTTTATGTGGATCAAAACGGTAATCCAATCACTACAACTGATTTATCCAATATTAAAACTAGTTTTGAACAACAAGTTTCACAACAAGTTTCACAATTATCTCAAGTCAATAAAGCTATTATTAGTTCAACAAAACCAACAACCTTATTATCATCTTCTACATCCAGCAGTACAACATCTTTACAAACTTCTGGCCCATTTGCTTGGTCAAGATCATCTTATTTCACTCCAGATTTTACAAATAATTTGGTTTTTTTAAATACACTTGGTGGTAAAGGTTCTGGTGTTTGGTCTTCAAAATTTGGTAATTCATTATCTTATTGTGCAAGTAATGGTGTTGATGCTGCTTCTTCTCCACAAGCTTTAAGTTCTGTTGTTGTGCCTTCTGATAAAGAATTTGTTATATTTGCTGGTTCTTCTTGTTTTGGAAATGATTGTGGTTATTATAGATCAGGTATACCTGCTTATCATGGTTTTGGAGGTTCTTTTAAAATTTTTCTTTTTGAATTTGAAATGCCACATGATAATTCTGGGTATGCTAATCCAGATATGCCAGCTATATGGTTATTAAATGCTAAAATCCCAAGAACTTTACAATATGGTGATTCATCATGTTCATGTTGGAAATCTGGTTGTGGTGAATTAGATTTATTTGAAATTTTAAATAAAGGTGATGAAAGATTAATTTCTCATATTCATGATGGTCAAGGTTCAAATGGTAATAATAATGGTGGTGGTGGTTCTCAAAGTTATTTTAAAAGACCAACTAATGGATCAATGAAAGCTGCTGTTATTTTTAATGGAGATTCAAAATCTATTCATATTGTTAAATTAGATGATTCTACTGATTTTAGTGCTGGATTAACTGCTGATGTTGTTGAATCTTGGTTGAACATTGATGGTGCTATTGCTTCATTACCTTAAAACTTTTTATCTTTAGGCATAAAATTCAATTGATTTGAATTTAATTTTTAATTAATTATGGGACGGTTGTATAATTGTAAATTATTATTATTATTATAATCATATAGTATAGTTATTATAGGAATTTTGTTTAATTTTGCAATAGATGATATTGTAGATCTACTGGTTTTTATTATAATTTTAAATAATTATTCAATAATAATATACAGATTAATAATAATAATTGTTATGGTTTAACCTTAACAATAATAATATAATAATAATAATATAATAATATATAAACCTTTCCCTTTGTTTTTTTTTGTTTTTTTTGTTTTTTATTTGTTTTTTATTTGTTTTTTTTTTATTTGTTTTTTATTATTTTTTCTTTTATAATATAATCAATAATATTATAATTATCATACATTAACTTCTTTTGATATTAATTCAATTAATTGTTCTTGAGTTAAATTTGAATTTTTTCTATTTCTTTTCCCATTTTTTTTAGCATTTAAACAAGGTTTAAATTGACAAAATTGAACAATTTTATTAAATCTTCTTTTATATGACCCATTAATTAACCAATTATAAAATTTATATTCAAGATATAAAATTCCAATTGTCAATAAAAATCCTAAAACAACACATAAAACAATATGATCAGCTAAACTTTTAATAAAATTTGCATCATTTAAATGCCATGATGAACCTGCTGAAATTGCAAAAAAAGGATTTGAATTTGAATTTAAATTAACTTGTTTATAATCTTGAGGTTGAAGAATTCTAACAATTCCAGATTCTGGAATATCATTCCATCTAATATATTGTTTCCAAATAACACTTAAAAATAATGGTCCAGTTGAATACATTATAGTAATATATGGAACAAAATAATTCCAATTATATCTATTTAAATTATCAATAACTTTAATGAAAAAAGGATGTTTTGGAACAGAACCCATCACATCATTTGAAATTCCAGTTGGAATAGTTTTACGCACAAAGGCAGGAACTGTAAGTAATGGATCTAATCTTCTTTCACAACCATCATCTAAATCAATATAAATTCCTCCAAAATGATTTAAAACAAAATATCTTATTGCATCAGCTCTTTCAATTGGATATTTATATGAATCCCATGTGGTTAAAAACCAATTATAATGTTGTTCAATGAAATTTCGTGCTTTTTCATCAGTCCATAAAATATATTCATAATCTGGATGTAAATCAATACAATTTTTTTGACCATTTTGCCATATATCAGGTATACTTGAATTTTTATAAGTTTGATGGATTATTTTTGGAATCAATTGAGGTTTTTTAGGTGCTGTTGGTGGTGGATTAATATCCATATCTAATAATGCATATTGGAAAGAATTATCATGAAGTAATGTAATTAAATCAAATGTTTGATAAATTAAGAAAAAAATTATTGCTAAATGAATGGCAATAATGAATTGTAATTCTTTTCTCATTATGCTCTGTTGAGTTGTCGTTGTTGTTGTTGTTGTTGTTGTTGTTGTTGTTGTATATATGATGATTTAAAGGCCAAACAATAAAATGAAATAAATTAAAATAAAATAGAATATAATAAATAATAATGATGATAATACTGATGATAATATTGATGATAATATTGATGATAATATGATGATAAAACCAAAAAAACAAAACAAAATAAAATAAAATAAAATAAACTAAAATAAAAACAAAATAGGGGAATATAAGCACAGCCTAGATAATTAAAAAACCAAACCAGTTGTTGATTTATAGGCTGGTGAAATGGGTGTTGGAGAGGAAGGGGCAAGGGGAAAAAAAACAAACAAACACAAAAGAAAGACTGTTGATGGTAGTGGGTGGTTGATTAGAACTTGGAACTGAGAAGTAAAACTATCAACTGAGGTGGGGATTTTTGATAATTTTTTTTTTTTGTTTTTTTTTTTTTTTTTTTTTTTTTTTTTTTTTTTTTTTTTTTTTTTTTTTTTTTTTTTTTTTTTTTTTTTTTTTTTGAATAACTTTATGATATTTTTATTATTTCTTTTTGTTTTAATTTCTAATAGTAAATGTGTAACTAGTTTATTGTATTCACTAAGCTTGGAAGAAAATAAAATTAAAAATTAAGAATTAAAAATTAAAAATTCAATTTTATTTTATTAATATTAATATTAATATTAAACACGGTATTAAATTTAAAAATCAGGATTTTGAGAACATTAACATTTATTATATAATTTTTGAAATTAAAAAGCGTGTAACCGTGTTGAAATTTGAAATTTGAAATTAACAACCTCGGTTTTTGTTTTTAATCAAAACAAAAAAACCAAAAAAAAAAAAAAAATGTTAATTTCATGCCGTTTAAAGTTTGTTGTGCCTTTGAAAAGAGAAAGAAAATTGCTGAATTTGGTTTAAAAAAAAAAAAACAAACAAAAAACAACAAAAAAAAGCAAATTATGTAATCAGCTTAGTAATAAGTTATATAATATTATTAGTAATAAGTTAGATAATGATATTAGTAATAACTTAGATGATATTATTAGTCATGCCTTAGATAATATTATTAGTAATACATTATCTAACAATCACATGACATATCACGTGATTGTTTTTTTCCAGTTTTTTTTTTTTTTTTTTTTTTTTTTTTTTTTTTTTTTTTTTTTTTTTTTTTTTTTTTTTTTTTTTTTTTTTGTTTTCTTGTTTTTTTTGACAACTTTTTACAATTTCCAAATTCTTAAATTCCAATTCAAAATTGAAAGAAAGAGAAAATTCAAAAAAAAAAAATGTCTGCTGAAGAATATTACAATTCAGGAAAAGTATGTTGAAATAAAATGTTTCATCTTTAATGAAAAACAAGTAATATGAAAACTAACCTTTTATTTCCTTTTAAAGCAACAAAATCAACAATATTCTCGTCCTTCTGCCCCACCACCAAACTTCCAACAACAAGACAACAGAGGCTTTCAACAACAGCAGTATCCTCCACAATCTTATCAACAAGGATATCAACCTCCACAAGGTTACCCACCACCACAACAACAACAACAGGCTCAAGGTTATTATCAACAACAACAACCTGTTTATGTCCAACAACGTCCACAACAGAATAATAATCAGGATTGTTTGATGGCGTGTCTTGCTGCGTTATGTGTTTGTTGTACTCTTGATGCATTATGTTGAATCTGATTTTTGATTAATTCTTTTAATTTTAATCTTAATCTTAATTTTGAATTGAATTGAATTTTAATTTTAATTTTAATTTTAATTTTAATTTAGATGTTGATCATCTGAAATCGAATCAAGTTATGAATTATTGTAACTTAGATGCAAATTACAATTGTTTTTTTAAAAAAAAAAAAAAAAAAAAAAAAAAATGTATTATTTTCATTAGTTTTAATTTTAAATGAATTTTTGTAAATTACCAAATTATATTATGTTTTTTTTTCTCCATTATCCATTCTTGTAATAAATTTAATTCAAACATAATCAAATCTCGTTCATTTTCTTCTTCTTCTTCTTCTTCTTGTTGTTTTTTTTTGTTATCATTTTTCCCCTCAATTTTTTTAAAATTTTTTAAACATAAATCTTTAAATTTAACTTCATTATTTAATTTTTCTAATAATTCATATAAATACTTATTATCTTTTTTTAAAAATCCATTTTTAACTTTCATATCTTCCAATTCTAATTTCAATTTTTTAAATTCATTCATTAATCTTCTATCATTAATTTCATTAATTTCATTAATTTCATTAATTTCATCATCATTCGTAATAGTAATAGTAGTATTCACAATTGATTCATTCATAACTAACCCAGCAATATCAATGGTTAAATACCGATTTATTTCATTCCTATCAATATCATCAAGTAATGATAATGAACAAAGTAATTTACTTGAATTATAACCAAATGAAACAATTTTATAAATTAATATTGACATAAAATAAATTGATTCAATTTCAATAAATTTTTCATATGATGTAAATGAAATTAAAGAAATTATTTCATTAAAAAATTTATATGATAAATTTAATTTATTATCATTTATTTTTTTCAAAATTTCTAATTTTAATGTTGGATAATTTAATTGAATTTGAAAATTTGGATCTAAAATCGTTTGGAAAACTAAATTTAAATTATCCAATTGGAAAAATTCTTGAGGTGATGATGAATGTTTTTGAAATGAAAATAAAGGTAAATTAAACCATTTAATTATTGAATTAATTAATTTTAATTTTTCATTAACCATCTTTTTTTAAAATTGTAAATTTAACTTTTGGTTTGGAATTTGGATTGGTTGAGTTTGTTGAAACACTTGATTGTGCTGGTGCTGGCGTTTGTTTTTTAACTTCTTTTGGTTTATTAGCTTGATCTTTAGAATTGTTGTCTTTAACTGGAACTTTAATTTTAATTTTTTTTTTTTCAAAATTTTTTTTTTTAAATTTTGATTTTGTGAATTTATCATTATTTTTATCTCCTTCATTATTTAAATCAATTTTTTTCTCATCATTTATTTGTTTATTTTTTTTCTCTTTTTTTTTAATAACTTTATTCTCATCTTTAAGTTTAATAGTATTAATATCATTTGGTTGTTTAATTTTTTCCAATTTTTTTTTATTTTTCCCATTTTTTTCTTTAGAATCCTCAATTTTACTCTGTTGTTGTTTTTTCTTCTTCTGCTTCTGCTTCTGCTTCTGCTGCTGCTGCTTCTTAATCTTCTCTTCTTTTTGTTGTTTTTCAATCAAATCATGATAATAATTCAAATAATTATCATCTTGATCCAATTTCCCCAAATTTTTATTAAATTCAATAAATTTTTTAAAAAAATCAGTCTCTTTAAAACTCAATTTCCCTAAATCTTTCCCCTTTGGTGGTTGTGGCATTCCATTATAAATCGCCTTAGAAATAACTGGTAATAACGATTCAACATCATCACTAAATGGGACTTTCCCATATTTTAACATGAATTTTTTAGCAACATTTTGACTTTTAAACATAATATAACAACGAGAATAAATTGGTTGTTTTGTTTTGACGGTTCTATATTTCCCCTGAACGTAATAAGAGTCAGTGACAAGTTCATTGTTTATGAAATCTTTTGTTAATTCATAAAATTTTGATTGAGGTAATGATGGTGGAAGGAAACGAACAACAATTTTCACTGCGATTTGTTTTGATTCCTTTTGTTGTTGTTGTCTTGGTGGTGGTGGTTTTCGTAAATTTCTGATTCCATGTTCTCGTTGTAACATTTTTGAATGGATTTGAGAGTTTTATAATGGAAAATGAATTTTATTTTATTTTATTTTTTTTTTTTTTCATGAATTTTTTTTTTTTTTTTTTTTTTTTTT
>JAJLVW010000014.1:0-16008 GCA_030570535.1 Starmera pachycereana
TTTTTTTTTTTTTTTTTTTTTCCAACATTTGGGTTTAATCTCAATTGATTATTTCTTAGAAGTTTTGGATTTACCTTTACCTTTAACAACAGGTTTTGTAACTTTAGAAGTTGTAGTTTTAGCTTTTTTAGCTGTAGCCTTGATTGGTGTAGCTTTTTTAACGGTTTTCTTAACTGGTTCTTTAGCGGCTGTTGCTGTTGTTTTCTTCACTGAAGTTTTAGAAGCTGCTGGTTTTCTACCTGGTTTACCCTTTGTTGTCACAGCTTTTGATGCTGCTGCGGCTGGTTTTCTGCCTGGTTTACCTTTAGTAGTTACCACTGGTTTTTTGATGGCTTTTGTAGCTTTAGTTTTAGTTTTAGCAGCAGTAGATGGTTTTCTACCTGGTTTACCTTTAACAACAGCTTTTTTACCAGGAGATTTTTTAACAACAACTGGTTTTTTAACAGTTTTTGCTGCTGCTGGGGTTTTTTTAAGATCACCTTTGATGGCAGCTTTATTCAATTTGATTGGACCTGCAGTGCCTTTTGGTTGAATGAAGACATCATTTTCAATACCTCTTCTAACAGCTAAATTGAAATTGTGAACAAATTTGGTAGGATCAACTTTGAATTTGCTGATAATGAATTTTTTCAATGCTTGTCTAGATGATCCATTACGCTCTTTCATTTCAGTAATGGCATATTTGATCATGTCTGGTGCTGAGTTAGTGTTGCCACAAAGAAATATAGTGGTGGTGATATCTTAACACCTTAAATCAAGATTGGATCTTGAAATAATCCCTAAAACAACATACCATTGTAAGTAAGTTTATCTGCTGTAGTGCTGGTGATTTTAACCATTGTGAATCTTTTCTGTCTGTCGTGAGTCGAGCTGCGTGGCAAGTTGTTGTAAAAAAGAGATTTGTAGTTTGTTTATGTTTTTTGTTTTGTTTTTTTGTTTTTTTGTTTTTTTTTTTGCAGGAATTTTGGATCGTCGCTATGGAAACTTCCCTGTGCAACTGGGATTTAGTTTAGTGGTTAGGTAGAATTAAGTGAGTAAATTCCCTGTGTAATCGCAACTTTTGTTGAAATAACGTGTTTTTTTTAATTCAAATTGTCTCATTACACTAATCAAGTGATCTAGATAAGTTTGATTACTGTCTCACAGCAAAATGAAACTAAAACACAAAAAAAAAACCTCCAAAATTTCTTTGTTTTTTCAATTAAAAATAAAATAAAATAAAATAAAAAAAAATTAAAAATTAAAAATTAAAAATTGTACAGTACAAAAAAAAAAAAAAAAAAAATTATACAGTACGTACCGTATTCATCAACTTTCTCAGCTCCATGTCCAATTCAGAGGATTTAGTCATGCACAACGGGGTTGCTGTTCCAAAGGACTCACAACTTTTGGTTGAGTTTGAACCAACTTCCACTATCAGTGATGAAACTTTAACGAAACTAAACACATTGGCACTTCCAATCTCATGTGAAGCTCCAAAACAACTACCTTTGAGATCTCAATTCTTGCTTCAATCACTGCCGTTATTAGAAAACATTTCAACTCAGATACTTAGAATGATTGCAGTGGGACCATATGAAGATACTTTGAATCTTGTTACTTCTGAAGAACCAAATGAAAAAGTCAATAATTTTAGAGATTTAGTTACTTTATTTGATCAAGTCAAATCTTTATACTCTGATGATCCTTTCATTACAGCATCCAATGCGTTTAATCCAACTCCGTTGATTGAAAGTGGTGTTTTGAATAATAAAGATCTTGAAGAATTGAAAAATTTTGGTAGTTTGATTTTCCAGCCAATTGATAGTGTTGTTAGAAAGACTAATTTAACCACTTTCTTACTTGCAGTGTTAGGTTCTGTTGATGTTGGGTTTTATCATTTGAACGAATTTTTCTTGGATGTATTTTGCCCAATCAGTGAAGAGAATAAAGCAATGATCTCAGGTAAATTATTGAAATCTCAAGCAAAATTGTTCCTAGACTTGAAAACCCAAGCTTATATTTCTGCTTTGGAAAAAGGTGGTAAATCAAGAGTTGAAGTTCTAAATGATATTTTCCCAGATGATTTAGAAGAAATTTTACTGAAAAGAAGAAATCTGGATAAATTAACACCTTCTGAAACAGATTTCATTAGCAGATGCAAACTGAGAAAAGAATCGTTATTGGCAAACACAGATGACAATGCATTACCCGAGAAATATGAATGGTTGATTTTTTTGAAAGACTTATTTTTTTATGTTATCAGAAATATTAGTTCTTTGATTTCAACAAATAAACATCGCTCAGTCATTAGCTATACAAGAACCACATTTAATGAAAATGATATCTTAGCTCCCTTGATCATACCTAAAAAGATTGCTTTGGATAAGAAATTCCCATTGAAAAATGATGATAATTTAACTAATACTACACAACCAAAAGCATCTAAAGCAAAAGAAACCCCAGTGGCACCAGCTATTCGTCATATTTTAAGACGTCCATGGACTCAAATTGAAGAACAATTTTTAATGGAAGGTTTAAAAGAATTTGGTCCTCAATGGTCAAAAATTTTAGAACAATATGGTGCTGGTGGTTTGAAAAATGAACATTTGAAAAATAGAACTCAAGTTCAATTGAAAGATAAAGCAAGAAATTGGAAAATGTCATACTTGAAAAATGGTCAAGAATTACCAACTTATTTAATGAAAGTTACTGGAGAATTAGATGATAATAACAGGAAAAAAAGAAGAAAACTTGGTGCCAATTCAGAGAATTCAACCACTGCTGCTATTCCAGTACAACCACTGGAAGAACAATTCCCACAACAACTACCACAACAAGCAACAACCATTGGTCCAAGTCCTGAAACTAACGGTCCAACTTCAATATGATAAAAATTATAAATTATATGCCATGTTGCGCTAACCAGCTCGGGTTTCCAAAATAATTAAAAATAAAAAAAAAAAAGATTCAAAGCTTTTTGAGGCTACTATTTTGTTGATGTTTTTTTTTCCTTTTTTCTTTTTGTTTTTTTTTTTAATGGTTTACCCAGCCAAAAAGCAAAAATACTGTTAAAAATGTGGTTTGTAACTTGAAATTTTGAAATCAGTTTATTGAAGAAAAAAAAAAAAATCCAAAGGAAAAACATTAATTGTTTTCAAAATATCAGTTTTAACGGTCAAAGAGACGTTCTTTAGAGCAAAGTTTTTATTTGTTTTTTTATTTTTGCAATACTGAATTGACAGTATTATATTCACATTCCTATTCAGACTAAGCTGGTTCACTTAATACAATTAAAAAAAAAAAAAATTAAAAAAAAAAAAAAAGATAAAACATAAAACATCAAACATCAAACATCAAACATAAAACATCAAACATCAAACAGTATACATAAAACACATATAATTGTTTACTTAAATTGAAATATAAAATCCAAAACACAACAGCATTAAACCAAAGATGTCCCAGATTATAGATGATCAACAAGCTCATTTAACAACCCTTCTAAATAAATCAAAACTTGAGACTCGTCAATTATATCAACAAATTGATAAAGTTAAATCAAAAATAAAAGATACAACATTATCAGAAGCAGCAATGACAATTCCGGCTATTTCCAAATTCAATTTACAAACTTTACAAATTTTAAAAGGTCATAATAATAAAATCGCTGATTTTAAATGGAGTAAAGATTCTAAAACTATTTTAAGTTGTTCTCAAGATGGATTTTTATTAATATGGGATCCATCAACTGGTTTAAAATTAGATGTTGTTGAATTAGATTCTCAATGGGTTTTAACTTGTGCTTATTCTCCAAATTCAAAACTTGTTGCAAGTGCAGGTTTAACTAATAACTGTACAATTTATAAAATCAATGGTGATTATGATGAAGTTAATTTTCAACAAAGAATTGTTTCTGTTTTTAAAGGTCATACTTGTGGTATAACGTGTTCTGATTTTGTATCAGATAATTTAATATTAACGGGTAGTGGTGATATGAGTTGTATTTGTTGGGATATTAAAAAGGGTAAAAAAATTAACAATTATTCTGATCATTTTGGTGATGTTTTAACTTTAGATATAAATAATGAAAGTGTGATAAATAATAATTATATCTTTGCATCAGGTGCAAGTGATGGTTATGCAAGAATTTGGGATTCAAGAAGTTCAAATTGTGAACAAAGTTTTTTCGTTAGTAATAGTGATGTTACAAGTATCAAATTTTTCAAAGATGGGAATTCATTTGTTACTGGATCTGATGATGGAATATTAAGATTATATGATTTAAGAGCAGATTGTGAATTATCAAAATTTCAATTACCAAAAAATAATTACCAAAAATTACAACAACAACAATATCAAATTCAACAAGATTTCAACTATTATGATACTAAAAGAAATTCATTAAATTCTTCAAACACTTTAAATTCAACAATTGAAAACTCAGGAGTTACTTCAATTGATTTCAGTTCATCTGGAAGATTAATGTATGCATGTTATTCTGAACAAGGTTGTTTGATTTGGGATACTTTAAAATCAGAAGTTGTTGGTCAATTACAAGGACACTCAAATAAAGTGTGTAAAGTCTCTACTGCACCAAATGGTATGGCTGTTGCTACTGGTTCTTGGGATACTACTATGAGAGTTTGGACTCCTAGTTATGAATTAGCTTTTCAGGTATTATAAAATAAATATTGTTAAAATTTAGTACAAGTTTGTCTTTTTTTTAGATCTCATTTTATTTCTAATTTAATTTTATTTTTTCTTTTTATTGATTAACAACTATTTAAAAACGAAAACAAAAAAGAAATTGACATGAATTTAATCAAGACGTTTTCTAACATATTCCCATAAACTTTTCAATAAACTATCAGGTAATGTAAATAAATCCATTGTAAATTCTCCTTCTTCAACATCATTTTTAATATTCATTTCAGAAGTTTTATTATCTGTAACCATTTGAACAACACCAACCAAATCATCTTCATTTAATTTAACTAAACTTTCAGCTAATTTTTCTAAATCAACATTACCTTTAATTGGTGCAGTTATTGAATTTGTATTTAATTTAGATCTTTTATTTAAAGCAGCATTTGAACCACCGATTTTTCTTTTATCACCAATAGTAGATTCATCAACTTCAGGCACATCTCCAGTTTCTTCTAATAATTTTCTTATATTTGAACTTTTAGTAATTGGAACATTTATAATATGATCAACTGTATAATCGTTTTTTTCGAAACTTAAATCATGACTTAATTTTCTATCACCACATTTATCAACAAAAGTTAATGTTAATCCTAATTCAAATCCACCCCAACCTCTTTCAGAAATTCTAAATGGAGGTTTTTTCAAAATTCTTGTTGGATTTGTAAAAGTTGGATGTAAATGATAGGTAACTTTATCAAAAATATTGGCTGGTGATAAGTTTCCCTTGGAGTCTAATAAATAGACTTCTATGTACCAGTCCCTCACTGGGAACCCCTCTATCAATGGTTCATCTTCAACAACATGTTGATGCGTTACTACTCTTAAAGTTCTTTGGACCTGTTGCCCCCTAAGTTAGTAACAAATAACGCGACAAAACATCACAATTGACGTGTTTTAAAACAAGCAATGTGTTCTTTAGGTAAATTTGCTACTCACCTCAGTCATTTCTGGTTGTTTTAAGCGCGTTGATGCCCAATTCAAAAACTTGAACTGCTTGCTCAATGTATTTTAATTTTGTTTTTTTTCTGTCGAACTTACCCAATTTTTCAATGAATTTTTTGTCTACAATAAAAAAAAAAATAAAAAAAAAAATTGTTTATTGAAAGAATGATGGGGGAAAAAAAATGAGTTTGAGTTTGAACTGAGTTTAAATGATCAAAAGCAACCCGATAATGATCAAAACCGACATTTTAAGGTCATTGATAAATTTGTTTCCTGAACTTTCCATTTTCAATGAGTCATTTTCACCAATTCCAAAAAACTTTTTTCTAAAAGAGCTGCCTTGAGTCTTGCTACTACTGGTTGGTTTTGTTTTATCACTGCTGTTGATACCTGAAAAGTCTTTGATTTTTTCTGGTTGTTCTTCTTCTTGTTGCAAAAACTCCGTGAATTTGGGTTTGGTTGTGGTAGTGGAATTTTTGGAATAGTTAGAATATGAAAATTCAAAAGATTTTGCATTGACGTTATCATTGATAATTTTTTCTTCCTCTTCATTCAACAACTCTCCATACGGTTCTTTCCAAATTTGCTCTTCTTTTGGGACTTCTTTCAAAACTGGTTTCTCAAAATTGATAGCTGGAGCAATAGGTTGTGGAATCTCAACAGGAGAATCTGTGTCAATTGTTGGATTTGGAGTCTCTAATAATAAATCTTTTGACTCATAAACTGGTTGTTTTTGCTGTTCACGAATTTCTTGTTGCTGTTGTTGCTCCAGAGCTTCATGAGATAAATTGATTCTTTCATAGAAATAACCAGCATCATATTTAAATTCAGGTGCTTCGGTTTTGGTTAAATCTTCATCTTCGTCGTCGCTTTCTTTATTGTCCTCACTTTCAAATTCTTCTAATAACTCAGCTTCATCGTCTTCAAACTCTTCATCTTTAACAGCAGAATTGACTGGTAATAAACTTTCTGCAAAATTATCTGATGGAGCATCTCCATAAAACTTTGGCGTTGCCTCTCCAGTGATAGTTGGTCTGCTGCTCACAGTTTGATATAATGTTTTTGTGGTGAGATATTCAGTGGGAGTGAATGTGACAGTTTGAATTTCAGTAACTGTTCTGTAAGTTTCAGTTTCAGTTGTAATTTGAATTGCACTAATGACTGTGAAGGTTGCTGATAGAATCAAAGAGTACTTCATTTTTAATGTATGGTGGTACTGTATGTTTAATAAGATAAGATAAGATAAGTGTTTGATTATCACAGCAAGTTAGCAATATTATTAATGAGTACCATCCACAAAACCGTTTAATGAAAATGACACAAAAAAAAAAAAATATTGCAGAAAAAAAGAGGTAAAAAGAGTCTTGAAAAAAAATTGAAACAACTGCAAAGTTGAAGCGCACTGTGCCACCATAACATATCACCACAGGTCTTGCAATACCTTTTAATTCTTGAACCAAAAAAAAAAAATTTTTTTTCCAATATATCATGTATTAATACTATTATATAAAATACCTTTTCACAGGTTATAAATTCCAATAGCATCCGAAGCTCTTCTAAATTTATCCAACTGTTTCTGTAATTAGAAAAAAAAATAATATTACTGAAATTGACAATTTTTGACTTTTCGTTACAAAGTAAACAGCTAAAAGTGTAAAAAAAAAGTTAGGGCGGATGGCGCAGTTGGTAGCGCGTATGCCTTGCAAGCATAAGGTCATCGGTTCGACTCCGGTTTCGTCCAGTAACTTTTTTTTATTTTAATTTTTTTTTTTGTGTCACGTGTGACATGCGTTTTAGTTTTCCCATTAATTCCAAATACTAAACAAATAAATATGGAAATTATTAAATAAAGTAAATAGAATTAAAACTAATAGATGTTATATGACAAAAAAAAATTCTGGTTATAACAGAAAAATGGACAGAAGAAGTGTACATAGTTAGTAATTAGTTCTTCTTTAATATAAGTTATCTTACAAAAAAAAAAAAATAGGTCCAGTGCATGCGCCACATTTTGGAACTAGTGTTAAAGTTACACCTGGTATGAACTTTAATAATATAGTTGCCTTCTAAATCATGCCATTAATTGCTTTACTGGTGATATAGAAGCTCTCTATAATGATAGTTTATAAATAATATCAGAATCAGAATATAAAGATATATTCTGGAGAATTCTAGGAAATATTGGTATCAGATTCCTGATTTAATAAGTCGATTTAGATAATTATGCGGGAGCCTGGAGGTAAATGGTTAGTAAACTGCAGCCTGCTTCTACTTGACAGTTGACACATATGTATAAGCTGTTTCATGTTATTCATAAATCACAAGTTACACAACTTACTTACAAGATGGTTGATGATTTTTTCTTTTTAGCATCAAATTGGTGTCATGACACGAGTCACGACTCCTAACCTCCGAAGGACATACTCAAGTCTCAAAGAGTTAAAGCCCAAACGTTGGAGTAAGTTCTTACAGGGTTTTTTTTTTTTTTTTTTGGGGGGTCCTGGCTTTAAACTGGTTTGTGTCATTTGTCCATTGGCACTAAAGTCCATAGAAATATGTGACATCTTCTTTCGATATTGTTCTGTTATATTTGATGTTGATCTTTCGAAAAAAATTGGTGTAGCGTAAATAATGACATCTTGATTATATAAGTTAGCGTATAGTTGGTTTATTCGAGCAAACAGATTCATTCAGACCCCAGAGATACAGTGGCTTGTAGGTTAAATGAATCTATTTTCTAAGATCTATCCAAAAATAATATTTCAAAATTCAAACTGTTGGTTTCTTTTTTTTTTTTTGCCATGTTTCAGACTTCAAAAGTTCAAAGCCTTTCTCGAAAATAATTAATGTTGGATTTCATAACTTACAAGTTATGAGGCTTAACTTCTGATTCTTCACGTTTTGCTGTCTGATTGATAGAAAGTGGTGGATCTTTCTTATTTTTGAAGTTTCAAAGACAATAGAACCTCAAAACAAAAGCCATTAACCACTGTGCATCTCATTCAACTTATCAAAAGCTAAAGACACTATATTTCAAGAATCAACACATAACATCTTGTACTTAAGAATTATCACTGATCAGGTGACAGTTAACCTTCAAAATAAGCTTTTGAACTGTATGTGAACAATAGATCAATGTAGGACACACAACTCACGACTCACACGACTCACAAGTTGCAACTTTAAAGTTTAGTGTAAAAACATTCGGTGATCATTCTAACAATTTAGAATCCCGATTACTGTCAAATGATAAGATTATAATTTTAACGTGTTTTTTTTTTTTTGTTAGGAACTTGGGAATCATTTTGTTTCTTTCAACTTCAAAAATCCTTAAGGATTAATATCAAGTGGGGCAATTTCATGTTCAATGTAGAGGTTGTAAAACTGTACTGTTGATAATTTATGATTCAATTTTAAAACTTAAGAGAATACATTAGGTGCCTTGGAGTTTAAACGGCTTTATGACATTGTTGTTTGAAATACCTGAGCCATTGAAATTGATTATTGCTAGAATTTTCAGAAATCCCCGATAATCTAGATCAAACGTAGCTGACTTTCTAATGTTATCCAATTCCCTATTAAAAAGCTTTCAATTAGTTAGTTTGTTTTTGTACCACAGTTCAATACTGTAAAATAATTAATTCAAGCGTTCAAAAGATATTAGTTTTCATGAGGTGAACAATATTAACTAAAAAAAAACCGTCAATTAACTGTAGTAGTTTATGCTAATTTTGATGAATGTATCATTATTTTAAAAGCTGGATTCATCTATAAGTTTATGGTTAACTTTTCCATCTGACAGATCACTGTACTGTCGTGGGTTAGTTTTGCTCTCAGTAGTTATTCTCAATACGTAATGTGGTATCTTCTAAATTTGTGAGTAATAATCAGTTTAATTTTGCTCAACTTGTAGCTGGAAGAATATTTAATTGCTGCTCAAATATATGGCTCAATATAAATAATATTATAAGAGTAAAATATATCAATATTAATTAATATTAATTGATATCTTCATATTAAGTATAATATTGTGTGGCAAGAAGATAAAGATATTTAACAATTTCAAACTATTGTCACATATCAATATTATTTTATGTGCCACATATTGTAATTATATGTAGAAATTAAGCTCTTTAATACATGCGCCACATGATGTTTTGATTGATAATTACAAGTCTGCAAAACCACTGCAATTAATATCAACCTAATCGACAAGCTACGACGTTGAGCCATGAACCTTTGTTAATTTAATGAGTAATAATTATAAAGCTGCAAGATTCAATATTTCGAGAGTTTTCAACTTTAAGAGTTTCAAAAGCACAAACATCATTAAACTTTTATTATTATTAGTATTTGAAATGTTAGACTCAAAGGAATTTATAATTAGTGTGAAAAATACTCTTCAAGTCTATAAATATTTTTCAGTCATGACCTCTTATAAATTCTAATACAGCAACTGAACTTTTAGTTTGATGATTGTAAATTAAAGTATGATAATAATAATTGTAGCAATTGTGACAACGATCATAATTAAAGATATACAGAAAATAAGAAAACAGAAACTTTTAATGATGGAGAGCAGCTCAGAAGACTAATTATCAAAGCTCCGACACTAATTGAAAAAAAAAAAAAAAGAAAGAACTGGGAAAACAGAAATGGTGGAATAAAAACTGAAGTACACAAGAATCAATGCTCATTTCAAAAGTTAACCTCGTTTGTATTTAGCTTCTTGAAGTTTTTTTTAGCTAAAGGAACATCAGACACTTCCATTACGCCATGTTATGTTTCATAATCTCACTCAAAATATTTGTAGATGCTTTATGAACTGATTATAACCATTTTTGTAGTAGTAGTGGTAGGACATAAACAGGTAAATTGCAGAGAAAGATTGTCTTGAAATTAGCATCAAATTCCAAATAGCACAATTTGATGGTTTTTAAGCTTGGTAAATGGACTGAATCCTAATCATACGAGTCACGACAGTACATTGCACAACAAAAATGAACAAATCATATTCAAACACATAGTGTCATACTTCAAAGTTCATAGAAATGTTGAGCTCAATTATAACTTATTTTTGGTGAAAGACATCAAAGATCAGAGAGTTAGAATTTAGAATCAGGTACATTTTGAAGTTAGAAGTTAGAATTAAGTCTAAAGATTTGATTCTTGAAGCCTAAAGACATGTTTGTAACTGCAGATGGCAGTAGTTTGTACTGCCAGATTGCTAGGAGGTTGCACATTACTGCATCACTTTAAATTTTAGCGGGCGCACAAAAAGACATAAAGTTATGAAGTAAAAAAAGTGGAAGTATAATTAGTTTGCTTGATTGGTATCTAAGCTGAATTGGATTGAAAAAGTCCTTTAAAATGCTGTTGATTATCCGACACATGGAAGTCTTGACTCTTGAGTTTTGCCTGTTAAATTATTTTACTTGGGAGTCAGGTAGTAGTGCGTGCACTGTGGAGTCTTGAATCTGAACAGTACTGGGAATTTGGAATTGAAAAGTAGTCACTGGCCAGCTGCCAGATTTGTTTTTGGTCCCCAAGTAATGCAGTTTGTAGGCCATCTTGAAGCAGATCTTTACTTTTAGAAATATATTTAGATATTTTACCCAGATTCAAAAAACTTATTCATAGTGGCTACGGTCTACTGTCTACGTTACCGACCCTTGAGAAATTTTGAAAAAGGTCAATAGTCAGGACTCAGAACTCAGGTAGACCGCCAGATCTGAAAGTTGAGACTTTTTATCTTGAAGCATCAAGCAGACTCAGCAATGTACTGTGGGCACCATTTCAAAATTCGGATTCAATAAAATCAATCAAGATTCAAGATTAATTAAGATATCTATTATCTTAATGATAATAGATGGCGATTCTTTTATGATCTTTGTTTCTGGAAAATGTCGTATAATTAAAATTTAAGTTTTTATTGTTCTTGTTTGGGCAAGACAAACTAATTCGATGGAAGTTGTTGGGCTTTTTATACTAATTCAGCGATTCTAAGCAAATAACCACAAAAAAATTCCTATATTTATCATTTATCATGATTCATGATTACAAGACAGGAATATCAGTGATATAAACAAGTTAGTAACTTCAAGCAAAAAAATTTTGGGGCAAGTTTTGAATGTGATTTGAGAAAAGAATGATTTTAAAGCTTCTAGAAGGCTACGATCAGAATCATGATTGTTTCGGGAAATCTATATATTTGAAAGTACATACTACATACTATAACATATTTTGGAGATCTTTATTCTTTAATGATCTCTTAAATTATGATATCTATTAAGATCCAGTAATACAGTATGCTAAAGTTTATCTTCATGATTATTAGCAATTTTCAAATTTTTATAATTGATTCGATGTATTGAAGTTTCAATATTGCCTACTCTGTGATCTCATCGTAATTAATCTTCCGTAGGCTGCCGGTGGGGGTTGGAAATTGTAAGCTAATTAACAATGTTTTTTTTTAAAACAACTTTTGAGTTTTAACTTTTAATTACCAGTACATACGTTTTATTTATGTTTCAGTTTTTGAAATCAGAAAGGCTAAATATTTTAAAGTTATAATAACTATCAACTCTAATTTCTGCGTTCTAATTTCTAATTTCTAAGTTCTACTTATGTGGATTCGGGATGCTAATATTTACAAATTAAATTAATATATTTATTTTTGAGTATCTATGCTAACTAATTGATATTGTAGGTTTTACAAAAAAAAAACCTATTGGCTTAAGAAAAATAATAATCAGACATATTGGATGATGGATCTATAACTAATTGTAGTTGAATCATATTTTAACTATCGACATGTATTATTTTAATTTGAAGATCATATCATTGATTCATGAAAACTTAGAAGTAAGAAAATGAAGTCATAAAATACTAATATGGGTCAATTATAGTATCAAATTGATGCAGGAACTGAGGCTTGAGATGTTGAAGATACCTGACTAGTTAACCGAAAGTAACGACTCAAATCAAACATCTCATTTCTTTTAAATACTTTATTAATATAAATATTGAACTAAATTGAAGAGAAAAGGTTTATAATTTGCGCTTCAGCTCAACTTTCAAGTGTTTTACTTATAGATTTTAGAAAAAGAATCCATGGACCACGATATAATTTGATTTTTGTGATAATTAAATTAAAACTTAAAAGTATCGATTTTAAAGTAGATACTAGAAATCAATGCGTTGTACCTGAATATATTGTTTGAAAATAAACATTAGACAATAGACATTGAATATCTTGTTAAGACTCAAGAGTTCGGAATCTGGATTTTTATTGACTCTTGAGTCTTGTATGAAGATCAGTATCTTGAACAGTTGGAGTGTTGCCAGGTGGGTTGTCTTGGTCTGCAGACATAGTGAAGCAATGCTGGAGCGACGCTTGCTAGTGGAGGATGGTTGCAGTGATGAATCATGAGTTTGTCTCGTAGAATAGGAAGCACCAATTGTAAAGGAATGTGGGATCAGGTCTCTATTATCAGGAATATGATGAGATGACGTTTGTACCACAATGAACAATAATGGACCATGGACCATGGGTCCATGGTACATACTACATAGTAACTATAGCTCACTTGGCCAGTAGTGATTTGTGATTTGTGAATTGTGAATTGTGAATTGTGAATTGTGAATCGGTGAATCGTGAGTCGTGATTCGTGAATATTTATTATCATTATAGAATGCAACAACGTTTTTTTGGCACATTTCTGCACATCTGCTCAGAAGCATGCACTTCAAGCATGTCTCAGATTTACTTTCAGCAGAATTTACTTATATCTCAAAAAAATGAGTTTTACAACATCTGTTACCAGCGTTTCTATACACCAAGTCCCAAACAAATCTTTCTTAGATGCTTTCTGCTCCCTAATAGTTGCCAGTTTCAAGCCTACTTACAAGCTGCATCGAAATTTGGAAGCTTACAAGACCATGAAAATCACCGTTAGAGTAACAAGATAGCTGCTAAAACCATGAGATTTATGGACTATATAGTTCTTAAGATCTATAAGTTTTAATTGCAACGCCCAATATAATTTTTTCCACAATATTGTACGTGATGTATATAAAAGAACTGGAGTCAGTCATGTTCTAAGGTCTTGTATGTACAATATTGTCACTTAAACTATTTTTGAGCTCTATTAAAACTTTGGAATTTTATCTGTAAGAACTGTTGAAGAAAACTTACCAATATTATTAATTTCCCTTGCCAGTTCAACAAATTTTGGATTGCAAACCATAGTTAGGGTCCAGTCTTTCTGTGAGTATTTATAATATTACTTATAGCTAGAGCCTAGTTGTAATATATCTTTTTTTTTTTTTTGGAGTAATATATCTAGAAGAAAAAATTATTCACCTTGAATTTATATTTTAAACATATATTACGCATTGGCCAAAAGCAGTTAAGCAACAGCAGCTAGTGAAGTCAACTCTAACGAATTGAAGAAATCTAAAAATCACTTTTTGAAAATTCGAAAAGTCATTTTTAAGTATTGTATAGGATATTAGAAACTGAAACTGAAACTGAAGCTGAAACTGATCATAAAATTCTTTAGAGAAACTTGACTGTTTCTTATACTTTCAAATTTCAGTCAGAAGCTCATAACCAGAGCAAATAGATACTCAGGCATATCAGTCACCAGATTGTTGTTATATTGGTTATCTGACGGCTTAAGTGTTCCTAAGGAAAAATACAAGCGTCAATTTAACACGACCTGCTTTTTTTAACGTGGATTTTCATAATTTTTTAAGCCCAGGAGTTGGTTTTGATCACCAGATTAGCCCGGCATTCATACAATTCTAATCACCACTTCTTTTCTTTTTTTTGTTTTTTCAGTTGATTTAAGAGTGATCGTTTATTCAAAGGTTCACGCCATTAGACTAATAAACCTTAATACTTACTATCATTTATTATTGATCTTGATCATTGGAATAGTATTTAATACATTCAAATTAATTCATTCCTTCTTTGTCAAGACTTTATTTGAGCATCATTACAATCACGTTAATAGAAACTAAGTACAAGTCGACAACAAATTCATTTGCTCATTTGAAGAGATTCAATTTCATTATAAATATAGTCAATTTTTTTAAAAAACTAAAAAATATGTCAAATTCAACAAATTCAAAATCTTCAAAGCCAAAACTTAAATCAAAACCAAATTATGATAGATGGAAACCAAGTAGCAAGCTAGCGTGTATTATTGAGCTTTACAAATTATCAAACAACCCAAATTACTACAACCCAGATATCAATAGGTTTCAACCAATAACCTGGCATAGAATAGCAGATGTCTTAAATCGAATGTACCCAAGGCTATCAAAAAGATTTACAAATATAAATGTTAAAGATCGATATGAAAGAGTATTGAAGCATCATAAAGTGTTTAATAAAATGGCACAAATGCCAGATAGATTTAGTTGGAACCCAGAGTTATTTTGTTTTGAAATATATAATGGACAACTTAATGATTTAATTGGTGAATTTGATAAATCTGATATAAATGTGGTTAAATATTTGTTGAAAATAGGCCACATTGAGATTGAATATTATCATAGATTTATTCATAGAGCTAAAGTTGAACCAACAGCTGTGCCTGATTTAATAACTAGAGCTCCTTCATATATAAACGAAGCGATTTCCAATGGGATTTTAAGAGTGACAACAAATAATAATTTTTTCCTTGAACAAGCCAAATTTTATGGGAAAAATCAAAATAATGGGTTCAATATGACACAAAGTGATTCCAATACTGAAAATTCAAATTATAATGGATATGGATCAAACTCAGATAATATATTACCAAGTTTACCATCATTATCTACAGTTCCACAACAACAATCCACATCATTAACACAAGAATTACCACAACTTCAATCATTACAGTCTCCACAAATTTTCCAACAACAACAACAACAACAACAACAACAACAACCGGTTAATTATAGTTCTCAATCATTATCACCATATGGCGCATATGGACAACAATTGCAAATACCGATACCTTCAGCATTATCATTAATTCCACTACAAACAATTCCAGCACTACCGTCTCCAAACCAAACACAGATAGAAGGACAAAATATACAACAACAACAACAGCAGCAGATGCAACAATTACAAATAGAACAAAATCATCATGTACAACAATCCCAACAGATTTATGCACAGTCCCAGAATCCACCACAACTGATAGACCAGACATATAGTTCTACACCACAATCTTTGATACCTTTACCTATAGGACAACTCAGTGATCCACAACAGTATGTGTCATCACCGTATTATTACACAGCAGATGGCCAGCTTGTTACGAGTGGTGGGCCAGTGATGAATGAAATGCCACTAAAGATGATGGACACAGAGTT
>JAJLVW010000014.1:16108-26116 GCA_030570535.1 Starmera pachycereana
TTTTTTTTTTTTTTTTTTTTTTTTTTGCTTGAAAATGGAGCATTGGAGAACAACAGATGACCTGTTTTAGGCACAAACTGGAAGGCTAGAAAATAAATTTGTCCTGCGGTGAACACTAAAGACTAGTGGGATAAAATTTTTCCCTTAAATTAAATTACATTATTACCATAAAATGAAGATTAGACCAATGCGGAAAAAATGACCACTCGCAGGTTGCGAAGCTTATCTAAAGAACAAAGTAGAGCAAACACTTTCTAAGCTGAAGTGGGTTCTAAGAAATTTAACTTATATTTAGTCACATGCTGACAATGTGAATTTGGATTTGTTAGTGACCACGGACTCCTTTTGTGCAGTTGTGTCACTTTTGAGTCTTGACTTAAAATTATAATTGTGATTTTTTTTTGGTCAACATTGAAGTATATATAAACTAGAGAAGTCACTACTGTCAGAACAAAGTCGTGTTATTTAGTTAGCCAACGTATCTGGTATACAACACTATTTACTTATTTATCTATTTATCTATTTATTATTATTTATTTATTATTTATTTATTATTCATTTATTTATTTATACAACAATGTCCACATTTCAATATCAGGATAAATTACAGAAGCTTCCAATTCCTGATTTGAAGTCAACTTGTGACAATTATCTTTCTGTTTTAAAACCATTGCAAACTGAGGATGAACATCTCAAGACTATTGCTGCTACTGAGAAGTTTCTTAACGGGATTGGTCCTTATTTGGACGAACAATTACGTGAATACTCCAAAACAAGACCTTCCTATATTGAACAATTTTGGTATGATTCTTATTTGAACTATGATTCCCCAGTGGTTCTTAATTTGAATCCTTTTTTCCTTTTGGAAGATGATCCAACCCCAATCAACAACTCTCAAGTGAAAAGAGCAACCAGTTTAACCCAATCTTCATTAAATTTCATTAAAGCTTTAAGAAGAAATGAGTTGCCGCCGGATTTAATTAGAGATGTTCCTCTTTGTATGGAACAATATAACAAATTATTTGGTTCTGCAAGAATACCAACTCAAACAGGTTGTATCATGCAAACAATGCCATCTTCTCATCATATTGTTGTTTTATCAAAATCCCAATTTTATTGGTTTGATGTCTTGGATAAAAATAATGATTTAATTTTAAATGACGATGAATTATCAATTAATTTCCAATCTATTTTGAATGATTCAAATAATTCAACTAATTCAGAAGTTGCTAAAAATTCATTTGGTGTTTTAACTACAGAAAATAGAAAAATTTGGGCAAATTTAAGAAATTATTTAGTAAATGATGAAATTAATTTCAAAAATTTAAATATCATTGATTCTGCATTATTCATTGTTGTTTTAGATGATATTGAAACTGAAGATTTTAATGAATTATCTAAAAATATGCTTTGTGGTTTATCAATTTTAGATAATGGTGTTCAAATTGGTACTTGTACTAATAGATGGTATGATAAATTACAACTAATTATAACTAAAAATGCTAAAGCTGGTATTAATTTTGAACATACTGGTGTTGATGGTCATACAGTTTTAAGATTTTGTTCTGATATTTATACTGATTCAATTTTAAAATTTGCTAAATCAATTAATCCAAATGCTCCATCAATTTGGAAAAATTCAACTCCTTTGAAAAAAAATCATGATAATAATATAATTACAATTCCAAGAAAATTAGAATGGAATTTAACTTCAGATTTATCATTAGCTTTAAGATTTGCTGAAACTAGATTATCTGATTTAATTCAACAAAATGAATTTGCCGTTTTAGATTTTAATTCATATGGTTCAGAATTTATTAAAAAATTAAAATGTTCACCAGATGCTTTTGTTCAAATGAGTTTCCAAGCTGCTTATTATTCATTATATGGTAAAGTTGAATGTACTTATGAACCAGCAATGACCAAAAAATTCCTACATGGTCGTACAGAAGCAATTAGAACAGTTTCATTAGATTCAAATTTATTCGTACGTAAATTTTTTGAAGATTTATCAGGTGCTGAAAAATTAGAATATTTGAGAAAAGCTTGTTTAACTCATAGTGAAATTACTAAAAAATGTTCTGAAGGTTTAGGTCAAGATCGTCATTTATATGCATTGTTTTGTATTTGGAAAAGATACATTTCTGAAAATGATACAACAACTGGAATCAAATTTACAACTGCTACTCAAACAACAACATCAAACAATGATGAAACTGATTTATTATCTGATACAACTTTAAGTTCAAATAATAATTTGAAATTTGATGATTTATCAATAAATGAACTTCCTTCAATTTTTGCAGATTCAGGTTGGGATAAATTAAATAATACAATAATTTCAACATCAAATTGTGGAAACCCATCTTTAAAAATATTTGGATTTGGTCCAACTACATCAAATGGATTTGGTATTGGTTATATTATTAAAGGAAATTCATTAACAATTTGTTGTTCTTCAAAACACCGTCAAACTCAAAGATTTGTAAATACTTTGAAAAATTATTTTGAAGAAATTCAAAGAATTTATTATGAAGAAATTTTACCATCAACAACAAATGAAAATGAAATTAGAGGTCGTACAATTAAAAAATTAAAGAGTGGGAACTTAAATTATTTACTTGGTGGATATGGTTATTTTGATTTAAATGATGAAGAAATTAAATCAAGAGGAAATTCACCAGATCGTTTTTTATCAAAACAAAAAAGTGGGATATCAATGAAATTGTTGAATGAAAAATTAAGATTATCTGAATATTGATAATAAAAAAAAAAACAAAAAAAAAAAAAAAAAAAAAAAAAATGTAAAGTAAAACAAGGCTTTATGTGTTGATTATTTATATAAATTATTTTATATGTGAATTATTTATTTTTTGATATGATTAATTATTTATAATGATTTTTGATTTAATCTGTAATCAATTAATTACAATTGTTTTATAATTATTAAGGTTGAAAAAAAAAAAACAAATATTAAATTAACCAGATCTAATATACATAACGTCACTTTATTTATTTAATTATTTAATTATTTAATTATTTAATTATTTAATTAATTGGTCAAGTCTCTTATAGCATAACTAAACCTGCAAGTAAAACAGCACCAACTAAAGAACCAGTTTGTTTAAATGCAGCACCTTCAAAAGTTGAAAGACTTGGTGGAGTATTAATAGTATTATTAGATGAACTAAAAGTTGTATATAAAGTTGGTGTGATTGTTAAATCAGTAGTAGCAATAACTGATGAAGTAATTGTTGGTGTAGTTGTAACATCAACATAAGTTATATCATCAGTAGTATTTTCACCTTTTGCAGTTGTTGAAGATTCATCAGTTGTAGGTTTTGAAACAGTTGTTGTTGCATAAACAATTTCATCTGGTCCAGTAACAGTAGCTGTAGTGGTATCAATTGCTGAAGAAACAATGGTTGCACATTCATTATGAGAACATGAAGTGATTGTTAATAAAGTTGTTGCATCTGTAGTTTTAGTGATAACTGAAGTGACTTGAGTTGTTGATGCAATGGCAATTGATGAGATTGTTGATAAAGTTAAAGCTGTTGAGAATTTCATTTTTTGTAGTAGTTATATATATATATATATATATATGTGTGTGTGTGTGTGAATAAAAGAGTGAAGATAGTTGGAGGGAATAGTAGTTGAAAACTAAAGAGAACTAAAAGTTGTTTAAAACTAGTTGGAATTGCCCTGGTTTATATAACAACTCTGAGTAGCAACATACCAATGCTTGGAACCATTCGAGACTTCTTCCAAAGGAGTGCTTTGTTCCTGGATTAAGTTTATAATGGTGAAAGGTTCAAAATTTTAATTGTGTCGAATCTTGATATTGACAAAACGCATGTTTATGCAGCTGGCGGCATTGCAACGACGCGTTATCAAAACAAACACGACGCGTTTTTTTTTTTGTTGATAAAAACATGAACATTTTGTGTTAATTATTTAATATAAAGGTTTAAGAAAACCTTGAGCAAGCCTAGTCACACGTGACAAAGTAGAGTCTAGACTTGCATTGAAAGGTTTCACTCAACAAAAGATTCTTAAAGATACTTTCATACCGTGATTTGAAACTTACTTTTCTTTTTTTTTTTTTTCTTTCTAAAAGTCAAATCAAGTTGATTTACTTGTATAATGTGTTTACTGTTTACTATTTTGTTTTTGATATGTGTTTGAAATGTGAATTAGCTCAGAACTTATTACTATTATTGATTACTGGATTGCTCAATCAAGTAGCTACTAGACTCCTTTAGTAGATTCGACTTGAATTATAAAGGCAAAATATATTAATAACTGTGTATTGGGGAATAGACTAATAGTGTTCATGATTTGAAGTAAACTGAACATGAATATCTTGAACAGAGTTGTTTATAGTATTACAACTTTCATTTCCATCAGTTTGAATACTCTGAATCGTAACATTATAAGAATTACCAACTACTTGATTGTTAATGTTAGCTAATTCAGCAATTGATTGTTTCAAGATTGACTGTAAACTTGTAGGAATCATTATTTCTTCAGAATCAACTCTTTCATTTGCTGGAGTTGATGGAGGTGGAGGTGGAGGTGGAGCCGGCATAGAATCATTGGATGTTTTGATTGATGCCAATTCCAAGTGTTTAATTTGTGGTGAATATCTTGAATTTGCAATTCTTAATGTACTGTTGTCTAGCTTTGATTTAATTGTATTCAATGAAGGCGGAGTAAGACCACGAGGACAACCAAATTTTTTGTAAGATGTTGGAATATAAACAGGAATTCTATCATTTTTGAATCTTGCCCTTTGAGGGATTGATAAAAATTCTGAATTAACAATTGAGTTTTCTTCACTTGAGGTAATAGAGATAGATTGAGTATCAACTAATTCTTTACTTGTGATATTTGAATCAATGTCCATTGGATTAGATTTTTTTTTTTTAAATTTGAGATCCATTTATAAGAAGCGTTTAATCTTAATCCACAAAATGTAGTGTTTCTTCCCAAGTCAGTATCAAAACATAAACTAAGGAGATAAACACTAACAATGACAAAAAGAAAATAGGCAAGAAAAACACCACATTTTGCTAAAATCCTCATTGTTTTTTCAAAAAGTTCAATATCTTTAGTATTTTGAGCAGCTTGTTCAGCAGTAACATAACCTCTTGCACCAGTGATTTTGTCTTTTGCTGGAATTAAAATTGCACCAGCAGTTACTGAAGTTGTTTTAAAAAAGTTAGTGGGTTTTGTACGTTTGATTAGAGTAGTAGGAGTTGGTGCCATAATTCTGTTGCTTTTATATAATGAAGTTGATTAATAGTAAAGAAAAGAAAAAAGAAAAAACTAGAGAAGAGACAAAGCTTTTTGAGTTTATTGGATGAGAAGAGCAGCTAGTGTTTTTGAAAGCACTCAATAGTGCATTAAAACCTCTCATTTTCTTTTGTTGTTGTTTGTGAGAATATTTCTATTCTTCAAAAATGAAAACCAATAATGAGAATAAAATAATTGACACAATGTTTGAAGTTTGAGCACGTGACATTGAAAACTCAGTGTGAATTTTGTAAGAAGCATTAATAACTGTCTCGAGTGTCTGAAAGTTGTGCTTTACAAGCAAGGTGACAGACACAAGTAACAAGACTACGTTTTAATCCATATATTGTTAGGTGTAGTAGAGAATCGATGAATGGCGAACTATGTAGTATTTATAGTCCGGAATAATGTAGCGGGTAATTGCATATTCTTAGGTAACCTGACAGACTACCCACTCGGGTGACGGACGGGTCAGGACTCAGGACTCAGCGAGTCAGGAGGATTCAGCAGCCATCTTCAGCCTTAAAAGTTCATTGTACATACTACATAGTATATGCTAGGTGTCTAGTATCTACATAGTACATACATACATATTACATACCAACGCAACAACTCAAATTTGGTAATAACCACGGACATTGAGGCCAGGCTGACTGTGCGAGCAGCAGAATCACAAGCTTTTTCAGATCTCACAAGTTACAACTTACAAGTCAAGACTACAGACTTCAGCCTAGCCTGAGGCCTCTAGCGGCTAGCCTCGTGGTCACTTAGAGCAGCGAGCTTAATAACCGTCAGATCCCAAAGTTTACAAGTCACCCGGCCGCTGTAATTTTTTTGGACAAAATTTCTAATCCAAACAAAAGTTTATTAAAGGAGGCAAACAATTGTCTAGTGCAAACACTCGTCTTCAAAGCTACCCAACGCACTCAGCACACCCAGCACACCCAGCGGTTCCTTCCAGCTCCAGCTCCAACTTTACAGCCCACGGCCCACTGCTTGTGTCTCCAGAACACACCACTAAAGTCTAAGACTCTTCAGACACTCTAATCCTCCTGCTTGTCTACACATCCCAAAAGAAATCAGACAAATTATCGGTAGACAAATCAAAACAATAACAATAACAATATCAGTCTGTGTTTACCTAAAGTTCGAACACAGTGCACACTATCTAGTAGTATCACCACAACAACAACAACAACAATCAACTGTCCGCAGCCCCGTCTTCAATGAGCTCAGAAGAGATCAAGCAGCTTAAAGAGCAGCTGAAATCACATGAGCATCAAGTGAAATTACTAGAGAATCATTTATTTATTTTACAAAATGACTGTCAATTTACTCAAAAAACGTTCCAGATTGAATATGCTAAACAACAGAACCAGATCACAAATTTGGCATCATTGATCTTGGATGTCGTAAAAGACAATAGACATATAGAAGAAGTTCGTGAAAATAATGTTTTGCACAAGATCAATACAATCTTGAATCTTGATAATGATTTTGGTGTTAATAATCTACAATCTGCCACTGAAACATCTATTTCCAATGATAGTCTATCAGTATTAAACCCACTAGGAACAATCACAAACTCAAGCTCGTCCGCATTGTCTCAACATCAACAACAACAACTTTCTTCTCAACAAATACTACAGTTGCAACAGCAGCAACAACAGGTCCACCAGCAGACTCAACAACAATATTCAGCTAGTCATTATGAAACACAAAGGTTACAAAGGCAACAACAACAACAACAACAACAACGTTCAGCAGCTGATCAAGCTCATAGAAATCAAATACAGCAACCTCTACAACCTGAACAACAAACGCAACAACAACCTCAACCTCAACCTCAACAACAACAGCAACAATCTCAACCTCAACAACAACAAAGAGTTCAACAAGAAGTTCAAGTGGATTCTACTCCTTCACAAACTTTAGTTTTAGCTACAAATGAAGAAGAATTACCAGAAATTAGATCAAATAAAAGAAAACGTAAAAATAAATCAAGACATGATAAAACAACAACTTCATTGAATGAAGTTGAATTAAACGTCGCATCTCAAGATAGTTTCACAAATACAGTATCTTTGGGAGGTGGACATGATACTGAATTATCCAAACGTCCAAAAATTTATGATAAAGATTATCAATTCATTAAAGCTCCATCATCAGTAGAGGAAATTTGGAATGAATATGCAATTGGATTAAATAATCAACCATCAATTCGTGAACTAGAAGCTGAATATAAAACTGGTTGGAGACGTGATGCTGCAACATCCAAAAAATTTAATCGTCGTAAAGCTGTTTACAAAGCAATTGAACGTGGAATGGAAAAAGGTTATTCATTAAACGAATGTATTGAAATTTTGGAAAATTATAGATTATTGGATAATGATAAGAATTTGAAACAACCAATTGGTTGGTTATGTCATGGTAATATTCCTCCAGAATTGAAATGAAACTGAAAAATCCAAAAAAAAAAACACAAAACAAAACAAAACAAAACAAAACAAAACAAAACAAAACAAAACAAACATCTGTGCTATTATATTCTATATTGTATTATTAATATGTGTTATATTTTAAAAACATTACTATTAGTTGTAAATCTACATTTTCAATTAAAAATTATTGTATTATCGTTCATTTTTTTTTTTTTTTTTTTTTTTTTTTTTTTGTAATTCTCACTATAAAAGGCAACTTAAATCTTAGCAAAAATCATCTACGATATGGATGATAATCATTTTGTCTGTTATTATATCTACCTCTACCTCCACGTCTATCATTACCTCTCAATTTTTTTGGTCCTGTTGGAAGTGCAAGTGGTTGATTATTATTATTATTATAATTATTATTATTAGGAGATTCAGATTGTGAAGATCCAGCTGATTGATCATTTGAAGTTTGTGGGATTGATAAACCACCAAGAGTAGTAGCACCAGCTCCAGCACCAGCACCAGCACCAGCAGCCTGTAACATTTGTTGTTGTTGTTGGAATAACTGATATTGTTGTTGCATTACTGGAGTCATACCACCTTGTTGTTGTAATTGTAACCAATATTGTTGCATTTGTTGCCAATATTGTGTCATTGCCTCAGGTGTAACTCCTCCATAATAAGCATTAGTTAATCCTCCAGTTTGACCACCAATTCCATACCCTTGTTGTTGTAAATATCTTTGTTGTTGTTGTTGAATATGATTTTGTTGTTGTTGTGGACCTCTTGGTTCTGCTCTTTTAACTTCAATTTGACGTCCATTAAAATCTAAATATCTTCCTTGACAAACTCTATCAACAGCATCTGGTGCATCAAATGTAACAAATCCAAAGCCTCTAGATCTACCAGTATCTTTATCTAACATTAGTTGGGCATCAATAATTGTACCAAATTTAGCAAAAAATTCTTCAAATTCTTTTGGACGAACTTCTGGTGCAATACCACCAACAAAAATCTTACCAGTTTTATCTTGTTCTTCTTTTGGAATCGCACGTTTTGGATCAATAACTTTACCATCTAAAACATGTTCAGTTTTAACAACTTCATCAACAGATGATGATGATGCAAACGTTAAAAAACCAAAACCTCTTGATCTACCAGTAGCATTTTCTCTCATGATTGTTAATTCAATAACTTCACCAAATTTACTGAAATATTCTTTCAATCTTGCTTCATCTGTATCCCAATCTAATCCACCAACAAACATTTTACCAGCATCTTTACTTAAATCAGCTTTAACTTCATGACTAGAATTAGAAGTTGAAGATGCTGAAACTGGAGCTGATTCCGGCACTGAAGGAGGTGGTGGAGGAGGAGGAGGAGGAGCAATAGATTCGACATTTTCAGATTTGATTTCAGGTTTAACAACTTCAGAACTTGTTTCAGTTGGAGATTTATCAGTAGATTCATCTTTTGATTCTTCTTCTTCTTTACCTGATGATTCAGATTTTTCCAAGTCACCTTCTTCAGTAATTCCATCTTCTGGTTTAGTTACACTAGATGGACCATCATCTCCATAGATATCATCAAAGAGAGCTTCTTCATCATCTGATGCTGACATTTTTTTTTTTTTTTTTTTTTAAAAAAAATATTGTTATTTATTAGCTTATTAACTTATTTGTTTTGAAAAATACGCTTCTGATTCTTTGGAATAATTGATTGTTGATTGAGTATAAAATAATTGTTCCTATAACCTAACTAAAATATCTATATCAGACTATACGACTTTATTTAACTTATTCCAATTAATCCACAACTTTTATCTAATGGAACAGGAAAAAAAAAAAATAATTTCACAGACGCACAAGATTAATCACTCGTCACTGATGGGAATCTCACCAACAACTTGAAAATAAACAGTATCTAAATATGTAATGAGATCAAAGAATCTTGAATTCAATTGATCTTATTAGTAAAAAGTGATGTTTTTTAAATAAATTGAACAAAGTTGCCACTATTTTTTTCTCCCTTTTTCATTTTTTTTTTTTAAAAAAGAATTTCTATAAAATTTTCAAAAAATTCTGGAAAAGATGAATTAGGAAGTATTGGCGAAAATTATTCTAAATTTGAATATTACGAAGAATTCGATTATTAGGAAAAAATTGAGAGGGTTTTCTACTATTACGAGTTAATCAATTTTGAGAGGTATACCGTATGAAATCTGGATTCAAATGACAAGACTCACGAGGTATTCAAATTACAAATTACGAGGTATATC
>JAJLVW010000014.1:26216-36827 GCA_030570535.1 Starmera pachycereana
AAAAAAAAAAAAAAAAAAAAAAAAAAAAAAAAAAATTCAGTTTGACGTTAAGATCAAAATCTCAAGTTATTTTAATATACAATGGCAAGAGATTACCTTGTTTTTCTTGCACAAACACATCCAAATTTTAGATTAGCAGAATTAGAAGCTTTAGCAGATTTACATAACATTAAAGTTGATTTATCTAACCATAATGATGAAATTCCATTTTTAATAGTTTCTTTAGAAAATGAACAAGATGCAGCTAAATGGTTAACTAGAGCCATATTGTCTAAAGGTGTTTATGAACTATGGGGGATGGGAGCAACAGAAGATGAATTACATGACGATGTTAAAAGAAGATCATCCGCTGATTTTGGTAAATTTAAAACAAATACTTTTAAATTTGATATAATTGGTTATCAAGGTAAAAAAAATAATGAATCAAAAATTAAAATGATTGAAAGATTTAAATATGTTGGATTTGAAGGTAAAATTAAAATGAAAAATCCAGATGAGGTTTTCACAGTAATTGAACATTATATTCCTATTGATGATAATCATGCAGCTGAAACCCCAAGTTTTTTTTATTTTGGAAGACAAATATCATTAACTGCAAGAAGTACAGGTGTATTAGAAAAATATGATGTTAGGAAAAGAAAATATATTGGAACAACTACTTTTGAAGCTGAATTATCTTTAGTTTCTTGTAATTTAGGACATGTTCAAAAAAATCAAATCATGTATGATCCATTTGTTGGAACGGGATCTTTTCTAGTGGCAGGTGCGTGTTATGGAGCATTGACTTGTGGATCTGATATTGACGGAAGATTGATTAGAGGTAAAGGATCTCAAAATACAATCAAATCAAATTTCAAACAATATGGGAATCCATTATTATTCTTGGATGTTTTAACCATGGATTTTACACATAATGCATTTAGATCCACTTTAAAATTTGATTCTATAGTATGTGATCCACCGTATGGAATAAGAGAAGGTTTAAAAGTTCTTGGGGCTAAAAATCCAAGTAAATTTGAAGGTAAAGAACATGTTGAAATTGAAGGTGAAAAAGCGTTTTTAAGGAAAGATTATATACCAACTAAAAAACCATATGAATTGGACTCATTATTGTATGATTTATTACAATTTGCCAGTGAAAGATTACCAATTGGAGGAAGATTAAGTTTTTGGATGCCAACAAATAATGATGAATTTCAACCACATATAATACCACAACATAAGAATTTAGAATTAAAATATCATTTAGAACAACAATTTAACAAATGGTCAAGAAGATTATTGGTTTATATTAATAGAGGAGATGATTTTAATGGTCCAGATAATAAAGATTCTAGCACCATACCTGAATTTAGAAAAAAATATTTCAAGAAAAATTAATGTTTTTTTTTTTTTTTTACATGTATAGAATAGAGTAAAATAAATCGTATAATGATCATTAGGTTAATTTTTCATTTTTTTTTCTTTTCATTAATAAGAACAACAACTTCTATAACGATCGTCTTGTCTAGCTATTGATAAATCAATTGATTTCTTATTTCTCAGTCGCTGTTCATCAAAATAGCATCTATTCTCCACTAAATCTTTGATAATCATTTCAAACAATCCATAAACCAAATTTGAATATTTAGCACTAACTTCAAATATAGCCTTTATTTTGAATCTTGGATATTCATCTTTTATTCTTTCAAGAAATTTTTGTATATCATTTTTATCAACTTTTTTCTCATCACAATCTAGTTTATTACCAACCAAATAAAATTGAGTATTACTTAAGTCACAATTATCATAACATTCCCCCACCCAGTGGTATAAAGCATCAAATGATTTCAGATTCGTGACATCATAGGTCAATATCACTCCATTACTACCTTTATATAACGAGGGTATCACGTTTCTATAACGTTCCTGGCCAGCAGTATCCCATAACACTGTTTTGAAAAATTGTCCATCTACATTAACAACTCTAACTTTCAGATCAACACCAACTGTTGATTTCGAATTATCTTCATCGAAAAAATCATCACAATAACGTAAAATTAAAGCAGATTTTCCAACACCTGCGTCTCCAATTAACAAAAGTTTAATCATTGAATTCGTTTTGCTGTTCTGTAAAAAATCTGGGTTTATATCATGACTGAATTGTTTATTAGAATCGCTAATAGATCTTTGTCTCAACGAGTTTTTCCTCGATAGTAAATATGAATTAATATTTGAGTTTTGATGGAAGTTTGCATTGAGAGGGATTATAGGTGAACTGTTTATTGTACCCACCACACTTCTTCTTTTATTAGACATGCTCATGATAGTGAATTCTGCAGACGATTGAACCTGAAATTTACAGTTAGGAGCAACCAGTAATTGTGGTTAAATTGAAAAATGAAAACAATGGGATTTAATATGAGTATGAAGCTGTCTATTAAAAAAAAAAAAGAAGCAGCTAATGCAAGTAAAATAAAAATAAAATGCACTGTGCTTGTTTCTCTTTTTAGGATTCAAAATGCAAGTGTGGTGGTTTTGTTGGACACAGTTAATGTTGATCGTGTTTTTTTTTTAATTTAAAAATTAAAATTATTTTTTGTTGACTGAAATCAAAACACGTCTGATTTATGTATGTCTCACATTTTTGGAATCGAAAGATTTTAAAATATGGGAAATGTAGTGCAATGAATGAACAGGGAACTTACAGCAATTGGGTCTGAAAATTGCATTTTTCTAGCATCATTTTATTTCAATTTATTTTTATTTTTATTTTTTTTTTTTTGTATTCTATTTTCTACTATACACACCTAAATGCGTGATACTCTGACCTCTTGAATTGATGAAAATCTGGGAGTTTAGTGTGAAATGCTGCTGGATCTTAACAAAAAACTCAGATTCCGAAAAAGGTTCTCTGAATTTATGCACCAGAACAATTTTGGTGGTTTTATTGGCTTCAGATTCACGTTTTAAAACATTGATCAATGCATCATAGTATAACGGATTATATGTACAATCAGTAGTTATAATACAATCATATTTAACCCCAGTCGACTCTTCATTTTCCCAATCCAACTCCTCAAATCTAACGTTGTTCTGTGCTTCATTATCTCTAATGTTCAATTCACAGATCTCTCTTGCATCTGGTAAATCAGTAACTGTTATCTCAGTATTTGGTATTAATCTTTGCAAATGAATACCAACAAGTCCAATCCCTGTCCCAAGTTCCAATATCCTCAATTTCTGCTTCGTGCTTGTTGTAGAAGATCCTATAAGCAATTCCAAAACTTGATCTCCACTAAAATCATTAAATATTACCCCAGCATCCCATAAATGTCTTGCTATACTACTTGAAAGTTCTTCATTCAACTTCAAATTATGTGTACGCCTTATACACATTCTTTCAGTTTTCAAAGGAATTGCATCCACAACATCTTTAGGAATCTTGATACTCTGAGATTCAGTTGCAAGAAATCGAAGTTTAGAAACATTGATATCTTTTGTCATTGGGCATACACCAAACAATTCATTCCAATTTTCTGGTAAATACAATTGTTTAACCTCATCCATACTCAATTCATCTAATCCCGTTCCATCAGTACTCTTCACCACTTGAACATTCAATTTAAAATCATCATTAAATGTGACCAAACCAGCTCTTAAAACCCCAGTATAGTCCAAGGATCTCTTACCAGCTGTCCATTCCAATTTCTCTATACTAATAACTTTATCATTCCTTATCAATTCAACTTCAACTTCTGCATCACCATGAAAGAATTCTTCACCTAAATCATTGGCAATGGTTATTGTAGAAGATAGTTCAAAAAATGGATCGTTTTTTCTAGGTTCTTTTGATGATAAAGGAAATTTCTTGTTTCTTGATATCTGAAATGGTTTCAAGAACTTCACTTGATACATTTTTATGATTTGAGAGTGTCGCTTTTAATATTGATAAGTTTCTTAAAAAAAATTATTTTTTACACCATTTAAAAAAAAAAATAGTTCATTAAATTGTATACAGTGATGATATGTAGAATATTTCTTTAGTACTACAGTATGTAAAATGTAAAATGATATACAAGGCTTCTATTTTGTTATTAATATTTTATATATACGTACTTATAGTTGTTGTTCTTGTGTTGAAGTTTGTTGAGTAGCTTCAAGGTTTAATTGTTCAGCTAGTTTAGTTATATATGGAACGGCATTTTCATTTGATAACAAAAACTTTCTCAAAATGTTCTTACGTGTGTGTGGTTTTATTGCAGCTGGGTCTTTATTTAATGATTTTAGAATTTCATCAGCCATTTCTTTATTTGAATCTGATGTTAGTTTCTCAAGAGTTGGTTTCACATTATCAATAACTAATCTTAATGAATCCAATTTTTTAGACATCTTTTGGATTTCTAGTTGTAATGACTCTTTTGGTGAACCCCATGACTGAACTTCATATTCTTTTTTCAATTCTTCAACTTTAAGAGTTTCTTCTTTTGATAATTCAGTTGCTTTTGTAAAACTTTTCTTCAAAAATTGTAAATCTTTCAAAACAGATTCACCATTTTTCAAGCTTTGTTCAGTCTTATTTCTTTTCTCTAAAAACAATTCAGCCCTTTTACGTTCTTCTTCTAAAACTTGTTTTCTAGCAATCGCATTATATTCATCTAATTGAGAACCTTTGTTCTGTTTAATTTCAGCAATGGCAAAACGTTTCAACTTAGATAATGGACGCGTTTGTTCTATACGCACAAGATCACCTTCTCTAGTTAATTCACCTTCATCATGAACAAGAAAATGCTTTCTAACAATAATCTCCTTATCGACGATTTTGTTCATTTTTGTCATGTTCACACGCACTCTGACAGTTTTAGCCATCTTTCCTTGTGAAACCACATGCCCTATGTAATTTAATCTGGCCATCTTGTTGTCCCTGCTGCCTTTGAAATATTTTTGATGCGTTTTGTTGAAATAGTGAAATATCGGAAAATTTTGATATTTTGACAAAAATCGTAGAAAGCTAGGCGGGTAATACTTGAAAACCCCGTAAAATCATGACAGAAGTGCCATTTTTCACAACATTTGTAGTTATTGCAACGATAACTCTAAGAAATTACATTGAAGACTACAGTATGAGTGTTATAGCATAATGTTTTACTAAATTAGAAAATATTCATATATAATAAGAAATAAAGGGGTATTATTTCCCTAAGATTTAGAAAGTGAAGAGGTCCCTCAAAGTAATTAGTAAACCAAATAACAAATCATGGACTAAACCAATCAAGTTAAGTTGGAATAAGTCACCTAAGATGGTGATCAAAGTTTGAACAATGTCTGCTAATAATTTCTTGACAGTGGCAATGACAGAAGCTAAAAGGGCGGCAGCAGTACCAGTTAAAGCATTATCCAACAATAAAGCATCTAAAGCTCCATCAGTGGCCTTTAAAATATCATTTAATGTGGAAGTTAATGAATCCAATCCAGTTGGTTTACCTAATGCATCTAAAATGTTTTCAACAAAAGTTAAAACTTCTTTGATAATAATTTTCAAGTATTTAGTGTCTAAATCACTGTCTTTAAGGGTGTTTTGTAAAGTAATGATGTCTTTGGTAATTTGACCTAAAGTGACAAACAAACCACTAGAGTAGGATTTGTATGCAATTGGAGCAGCATAAGTACCAACAGCAAGAGCTAAAAGACCGACTAAAACAACAGAGGAGGATAATTGGAACATTTTTTTAATATTCTTTTAATTATTATTATCAGATTTTGAGGAATAAAGAGTTGTTATTGAACTGATGGCGAATATTGTTAAAAAGTTAGGAATATGCAATTACATTTATATATTTGAAAAATGAGGTTAAAAACACTAATCTTGAGTTTTAACCATGTCAAAGTTTAAGCTGATGATGGAAGATCTGTGCTCACGAGTCATGACTCTCACTGCTAAGTGCTCACTGCTCACTGGTCAGAATTGAGTAGATTTTCATGCCAGATTGACACATAATATGGCATATGTATTATGGGCCATATGCCCCATTATAAGTTTATATTATTATAACCACATTTTCCAAATTAATTTTGTTAACAATAGCTCATGGTCTTCATGAAAATGGTTGCTACGAGTACCTCAGTACGACCGTAAAACTATTGCCATGTTTGGTATTCTAAGCTTAAACTTATACTAATTGCAATTTGTTCATTTTACGGAATACATATCAAAAAAAAAAAAAGATCTAACCGCCAATTAGATTTCATTTTAACAAAGACGTTGTGATTTGAACGCTGCATATCTTTATTAAAAGCTTAGTTGAGCAATTTGGTTGTTCTTGAGGTTAATGAGAAATCAGAATTTTACACCTGAAATTATCTTGAAATTTGCTAATATATTTAGTTTAAAACTTTAACAGTGACACTAGAGTTCACTTTATTACACAATATGTTGTGGACCAGTACAAGAGTATTTTAAACTCATACATTCAAGCTGCAACTTGGTAATCTTGCTTGACCAAATTATAACAACAGTTTATATTAAATGAGCTCCTGGGATCCATACAAGAAAGCTTAAAACTAAAAACCTCCTGGATTATATGGAAATTTTAAATGAATACAGCGTTCAAACTAATTTAGTGTTTGGCCAGGCAGCAACTCATGTCAATAGACAAACAGTTCAATTTTAATTTATGATTGTTTTTTTTTTTTTTTTTTTTTTTGTACCGTGGATGTATGTAATTCTATTTCTTTGAATCTAGTTATGTCACCTATGTACTTGAAATTCGAGAGTTTAGATCATAGATCATATACTGTTTTTCGCAAAATCAAAATCAGCATTTAAACGTTGTGGTAGTTTAAGCTTTGCTTCTCTATATTACTATAAACTATATAGCTATTAGTAGTGATGATTAACCTGGTATAAGAGAATCTAACAGTTGATGCAGTTGAAAGTTGAAACTTGGAAGTTGAGATGAAATTGACTTATGCAGGTCCTCGAATAATGAAATTTAAGATCTTCACGCAGTTTTACAATAAGCGAATCTTCCGTTTTCAAGATCAGGTATAATTTTAACCATCGTTTATCACAATAAGAGAGTTTCAGAAGCTTCGTTGTGCTTGGAAGCCTGAAGTTTGAAGTTTTAAATTTGAAGGTTCAAAGCGAAGAGTTATTTCTAAATTTCGATCAGTTCAATTCTGGCACTTAAAATTGCTTTATCTGCCATTTTGAAATTGAGCATCAAAATTTCAATTGCAAATGCAAGCTGTGATCATTAAATGCGAGATGCAAACGTATACTTTCAAGTTTCAACGGAGAACATTTTGAAAGCACCAATTGAATCTTGCATGATGGTTCCTGAACATTATACTAATACACAGGGATAGCATTTTAATGATGCTAACTATCAATCAATAATTTTAATTATCAACACATTAGTGAACACTTGAACAGTTGAACACTAAACAAACAACAGTGAGCAACGAGCATTAAGCGTTGTCCACTATGATCTATATTCTAATTACAATTTACAACTTACAACTTACATCTACTATATAGTGTTTCACGTACTTGCAAGTTTCAGTTTCAAGTTGCAAAGTGTACCACCGTATTGAAGTAGTGATATCAAGCTTCAAGTTTCAGTTTATTAAGCAGTATATGCTACATGAGTAAACAAGTGTAAATATTGTACTGTGAGGAATCAGAAAGACGGAGAGTCGCTTTCAAAAAAAAGTTATTCTTAATGTCGACCGGCACCTCATAACTTAGAAGTCAAATTCGAAAAACATTAATAGCCAAACTGTATCCATGTAGATACTAAATCCTGATGTGAACAGTTGCTGTAGCGAATTGTTTCATCATTTATAAGTTTGCACTTTGACTCTCGAGTCTCAAGCTCATTAAGTTTCAAAAAGAATTTCATTTCACTAAACATTAAAATTATATTTCAGAAATCAAATTATAGAAAATTTCATCTCTTAAGTTTAATATTCAGGTTAACATTCAGATTACATTGATTAATGAATTATCAATAAATAACATATTTAATTGGAAGTTATTACCTAGTTAGATTATTATTGAAGAAATTACCATGGTAATTAATATTGTAATATGAGTTTAGCAATATAATTACAAGTCATTGACATGATTGCTATTATCTACCACAATACCAGGTATACATTGAGTACTTTAGTACCTTATATATATATTCTAATTTATAATATAACATAATAACAACAATATACACACAACGTCATAAGAGAGTTAATACAACTCGTTATGCCAACACTTAAACTATCACTGTATTCATCCGAAATCTTCAATCTAGGATAATATTATGATTACGATTCATCACAGTCATGAAAGTTCCAACAGAAAATAATTACACCATCAGATACAATTATACAATCTTGAATCAATCAAATTACTTAAAAAAAATTAATAGCACCCATTAAAGCAACAGACAGATTATATAATATCACAAAGTAAGATTGACAATTTAAGGATAGCTGTATATGATACTATGGTCCACAACGTCTGCAGACTCTGAAGTCTGGAGCTGCACCAATATATTAAGATTTTTTAGTTATAACTCATTGTCAATTTTGGGTTGATCTTCATAAATATGTTATGAAATGCACAACCGTTTGTAGATTTGCTTTATTTTGGTTTTGTCATGAATTTATATTCAGTCTTTCAAGTTAAGATCAAGCTATGACCATTACTAAAATAACATTACTATGTAAACAAACCAGCTACAGATTTTGATTAAAATGTCATAAAATTGAATAAAAATGTCCATAAGTAGTTTAATATTAATTATATAATGAAAGTAGTAATTACTAGTTAACTAACAAACAAAGCTTAAAATAATTTAGCACCAGTAGTCAAAGTACCTAATTGTTTAGCCAAATTTTCAAACAAGTTGGAAATATTAGTTTGAGAGTTTGCTGATTTGATTTGACCTAAATTAGAAATCAATTCATTGATAACGTGTTTCAACAAAGTTTCAACATCATCAACTGTTTTTTCAAAACCAAATGTTGAATTACCAGAGTTTTTAATATCAATAACAACAGCATCAATATCTTTAATAGTGGCAGTTAAAGCTTGTTCTAAAGCAACTGTGACTTTAACCAAATCATCTAAATCACCAACTAATTCTGCAGTGTTTCCAATCAAATTAACAACATTTTCAACCAAGGTTCCAACTTGGAAAATACCATTAGGACCACTAGCTAAAATACCACCAATAGAAGTGACATCAGCGGTTATACTTGCAATGGTTGAAAAAATATCAATAGCAGTGGCAAGTGGATTTGGAGGGTTTGTAGTTGAATCTTTGACTTGTGGGAAAGCAATAGCTTCATGAGCAGCACTAGCATTATTTGGAACTGGATGAATGGCAACTTCATTTGCCACTGGAACAGTAACAGGTAAACCTTGAATACCTAATGCAAAAATAGAAGTTGAAGAAATGATTGTAATTGGGTTGAGTTTCATTGTTGATTGATATTAATATGTCTTGTATATTGTGATTTATTAAAAATTCAAATCAAGTCGAAATACTGGGAAGTTGGTTGAGATTTTATAGTTGATCTTGAAATAATAAACCACCAGATGTTGTATCAATGATCCAAAAAAGAAAAAGTCATTCATTTCAAATCTGATGTGCTCTGGTTCTTAATTTTGCAATCATAGAATAAACTTTAAGATATCCCCCGATTAGGAAAAATTGATCCAAAGTTTAATAATTGAATCAATCAAATAGAGAACACTTCAACACAGCTATAGCACGTCTAGAATATACCCCAAAACAACACTACATTAAACGCTTTTTGGTAGATACAGTCACATTTAAAATATTCAGCTGGTTACCACATAATTAATTTCAATATTCAGATCACGTCAAATTCAACAGATAAAAGCCGTTATTTGAACAAAGGAAACTGGGGACGTCACTGGATACCTATTAACAACGTGGAAGATAAGAAATTAATCAAGATTTGACGTCAAATACACATTATTCCGGCTTTCCAGAATCATTTACTGCTTAACATTGCGCATAAATCTTTAAGTTTTCTGCAACAGTTTTTGATATTTTTACTTTTTTGGCACCAAAGTTTATTACAGATTTGTCTTTCATTGGTTATCAGTATTGCTCAGTGCTCACCATTTGATCAGTTATCATTTGATGTTACAGGATTAATCCAGATTCCAGAACATGATATGATCCGGCAAGTTGGGTCATGTACTGTTACTCCACAGTTCTAGATAGCTTTTTATTCCGCTTGCAAAAGTCGAAGCACATATATTGGTAGGTAGTTTGGGACGTGATTGTAATTAATTGCTATCAGTAATCATTGCAGATCATCATTTAAAACTTTAATGACTAGTGTCTAGTTGAAATCTGCCAAATATGGTTTACTTAAGATTTAATATTCCAAAAGAGCCAATAACATATTATTAACCAGAAAGATATCTCCAAATGAGGTCTAATATACGTTTCTTTTGATACATAAACGTGCCTAGCTTGCTGTTTAAATGAAGCACTCCAAATCGAAAAAAAAGGGAGTTTCCTGGTTATAACAGAAAAGTTGATCATAAAGAGCACATAGTTAGTAATTAGTTCTTCCTTAATATAAGTTATC
>JAJLVW010000014.1:42580-130891 GCA_030570535.1 Starmera pachycereana
GGGGGGGGGGGGGGGGGGTCGTATTAAATTTTGAGAGTCAAAAAAAACATCAGGTTTTATGTACAAAGTAGTTCCAAATGTTGAATCCTCAAATTATAATTGTGAATCATTTGATAGTTTTTTTCATTTATTTGATATATTTGTAATGAATAGAATGAATTTATGCAAAATGCAGGTTTTGTGAGTTTTTATTGGTTGTTGTTGGTAATGAACGGTATGAAAGTTTCCCAGATAATGAGTTATAATGAAAATGAATTGAAATATGATGAAACCAGATGATCATTAAAAAAAAAAAAAGGTTTCAAAAAGTCATTAGCCAAATAAAAGATATATATAAAAAAAAGCACAAAATAGAAAGCTTCATAACGAGTTGAAATTTTTTTGATTGTCATTGAAAAGAATTTGAGTAGTTTTTCATTAAAAAAAATATATTTTTTAATATAATTTATTCATCTTTCTCATTAATTTTATCAAAATTAATTTCATCCAGAATTTTTTTAGCACCATTGGCAATTAAAATTTTAGCTAAATCAGAACCAGCTTTATCAGCATCAGCTTTATAATTAACTTCATCAATTTTCATTTCAATTTCATTTTCAACCCAAGTTGTACCATCAACAGAAATAACTAAACCTTTCAAACGTAGAATTCTTGTTGATTCATCAAAATGAGTAGAAACACCAATTGGAACAGAACAACCACCTTCTAAAGTTCTCATTAAAGAACGTTCGGCATAACAACAGATGGTTGCAACTTTATCCTCAATTTTTTGTAAGATAGCTGTTATTAGAGGATCCGATTTTCTTATTTCAATACCTAAAGCACCTTGACCAACAGCATGATACATTATTGAAGAATCTAAGCGTTGAGTAATACGATGTTCTAAACCAACTCTTGTTAAACCCGCAGTGGCAAGAACAATACATTTGAAATCTGTATTTTCATCATCTAATTTTGAAATTCTTGTTTGAACATTACCACGAATACTTTCAAATTTTAAATGAGGGAAATTTCTTTTTAGTTGAGCAGATCTTCTAACAGAAGAAGTACCAACTACTGAACCAGCAGGTAAATCAGCTAAAGTTTTATATGGAGAATTTTTAGCCATTAAAATAGCATCAGAAGGATCTTCTCTTTTAACAATACAACCCAACTCGAATTCATCTGGTAAATTTGTTGGCATATCTTTTAGAGAGTGAACAATTAAATCCAATTTATGATAATCTCCTAAATCTTGTAATAATAAGATTTCTAATTCTTTAGTCCAAAGAGCTTTACCACCAAATGAATATAAAGGTTTATTTTGAACTTGATCACCTAAAGTGGTTAAAGCTAAAATTGGAATAACAATATTTGGGAATTGTTCTTTAATTAAACTTTTGATTATTTCACTTTGAGCAACTGCTAATTTTGATTTACGACCACCAATGAAAATTTGATCTGGGATGTATGGTAAAGAGGAATAATTTGCCACGATTTCCGCAGATTGAGCAGAAAAAGACGCTCTTTTTTGGGTTGGTTCATCATCATCTATGATGAAAGAACAGTTGTTGTCTTTATGAACATGGGCAACTGAAGATGAGTTTGATGATAGAGATGAAGTTGTTGAGTTTGTTGAATGAGAGAGTGACATCTTTCTTAATGAAGGTGGGGTGGAAAATATCTGAGATTTTGATGCAGAGTCTAAATGTATAGGGCTAGATAACATTATTGATATGAAGGTTTGTAGTTGAAAAGTTTCTCTTGAAATAGAGATGGTTGAGGAAAATTCCTGCTGTTTCTTAGCTGTTGTTTTCTGAGTATTGAGATTTGTTTGAAGCTATTTAAACGTAGTTAAAGCTTTCAATGAAATCACAGTAAATGGACAGAGCAGCAGCAGCAGCAGCAGTAATAGCAGCGGTATGTTTGTGCAATTGTGGACGTGACTGTGTTTGTGTATCCGGAAGACACGATGAAGCAACGACCAGAAAGAATGAGACGGCAGAGCAAAACAAAGCGCAGGAATGAGAATAAACAACAGAAATCGAAGAAACAATTTGCTTTTATTCAAAATTTGTTTTTTTGCCAGTGGGAAAGCTGATTTTCTGTTTTTTTTTTCCAAATGATTTTTTCAGCTGTTTGGAATTGGCTGAAAATTTCTGGTTCGAGCCGCTGCAGTATGCTTAAGTCTGCTGTTTTATGCAGTCAAGTGCAGCACAATTTTGTAAAATTGTTGTTATAACTTGGAATATTAGGCAGTTGGTGGTGTATCAAATGTATGAAAATATAGATCTGAATTTCTGCTACAACCTCCAATTCATCATGTTTCTCTACCATTCACTTCAACAAAACTACAATCAAATTACAAAAAATTCAATGCAAAATGATTGACACCCTCTAAAATTCTTGGTGTGGGCCAATCAGAGAAAAGAATTTGTCAGCTACAAGCGTTTTTAAAATTTTAAATTCAGACAGACATTTTCAGGCAGTTGGTAGAGACACAGGCAGAGACAAATAGAGAGAAATAGGCAGAGGAGTCGGGACCAGGGTTTAAACTTTTAATTTATAACTTTTAACTTTTGATTCTTGAAAGAAGTGGATGAAATTCTAGTTACGGGTCCACCGGTCTATACTTTTTTTCAGAATTTAGTTGTAAATTGTAATCCAAGAGAAGATGATCTGTAACAAAGAATGGAGTGTAACTTGTGCTATCTGGATTCGGGAATTTGTCTTCGGGGTGCAGTGTGTTGTAATGGTTCAAGTGTCAAGGTTTTCTTCAAAATTTACAGTTTCTAAGTTCTAATAATAGAGATTCGAGCTTTTGGTGTAGCACAAAATAAACTCTTTTCACCCGGTGCCATTGGTCAATGGTTTGCCGTTTTGAATTTTCCCTTTTCAAATTTGCTGCAGTTGCCCGGGTCCCGCAACAATTTAATTTGCTCGTTTTTTTTCCCCCCGGCTTCTGGTCCTTTGAGTTTGTTTCTAAGTCACCCGTCTTCTATTTTTCTTGGTGAAAGATTTTTGTTTTTCTAAGCGGGTAACTTAAATAAAATCACATGATGAATCACATGATGGTTTTTTTTTTTTTTTTTTTGATGATTTGTTTAATTTCTCCAGGTGAGAGTTGTTGTTGATTAAAAGAAATTGTACTCGAAACATATAATTCATTGCCTATGAACATCATCACTGCTGATGAAGTGTTGCAATGCACAGTAAACACAGATCAACTACTATCATACAAAGTCACCACCAACAGCAGGCGTGCTTGGATTATGAAAATTTGTACAATTGTTCTTCTTTATGAAATTCTTCCCTTGATTTGGGACTCTTACATTTACTCAATAACTTTGATATTGACATTTTTATACATATTCAATTCCATAAAAGTGAACTTAGGTACGTAACTCGACTTCATTAATTATCTTAATAACTAACTTTTTTTTTTCTTTAGAAGAATCAATCACTTTAATTCAAGATACTGCTATTCAGATACAATCAACTAGTGGGACTTTACGTCAAACCAAATTTTCATTAGTTATACCATTAGATGAAATTGAAGAAATTATTATAAATGAAGGCTTTAAAGATATTAGAGTTATTTATTATCTTGCAATAATTAGAAAAAATTATGATGGTTTGGTATTGCCTTTTCCTGTGAGTTTTTAGTATTTCCTATATCGCTTTCCATGTTAACAACTAACTTTTTCTCAAGTCTGCTTCGTTAACTTTGAAACAGTTGAATCCTGTTAGAAAAGTATTAAGAGATCGGATTTTCAAGAGAAAAAACCATCCAAGTTAAAGATTAATGACAAACATATAAACCCGCATTGACTTAAAATCATTTTGCTCATTCAAAAATCCTATATTAAATTGATTTTTTGCATCCTTAATTTGATCTACATGATTTTGACTTATTATATTGTTATAACAATAATTATACTATCCCGTAACTATTTTTTATCTTACACCGGAAAAGCTGTAGTCAAAAACTCCTTGAATTATATATGCTCATTTGCTATAACTTCTCAAGTTCTCCGGATGATAAATAAAATTCAACTATGTACATACTACATACGAAACATCTCAAATGTGCGCTAACCGATAATTTTGATATTTTGCAAAAAAATTATCAAATTTCTTAAAATTCATAAACAAAAGTAATTTAACGCATCAAGAAAGCGAGTGAAACATTCAAAATGAGTAGCATAATCAGTGAGTTTTACACTTTGCTATTACCAAGACAAGAGAATTTTACTAACATTCATTTAACAAGATAAGAGTGCAGTGAGATTCACTCCAAAAATTAAACGTCGTTCAATATCAGGTTTAAATTCCAAAAGACCTAGTGTCACTTCTACACCTGAACCAACTTTTCTGGAAAAAAAATCAACAGAACCAACTCAAGAAAAGAATAATAGCAATGCTTATGGGAGCGATTCAAACGTTGAAGATGAAGGCGATGAGATTGATGATGAGAATGATTTCGCAGTAAAAGAAAGTTCTCATGATTTGAAACCAAATACTGAACCAAGACCAAAAAGACTATCAACATTAGGCACAGCTTCTGCTAGAGAATCATTTAAGAAGAGTTACACCGCGGCTCAAAGTGCAAGTGCATCACCTTCATTAACTACACCGGATTCAAATGGTGATATAACAAGAAGAAGAAGAAGAATGTCATCTTCTGCGTCAATCATTGGAATTCCAATGCAATCTCAACCGAAAAGAAGAAGATCATCTGCTGCTCTTACAACAGCAGTACAAAAAAGAAAATCTTCAGTGTTGGAAACAACAGCGGAAACACCTTCCTCAACTTCATTAGTGAAAATTCCAAATTCAAATGAAAAACCAATCCAAGAATTATTTGTTCCTCAATCACCAGAACCGACACAAGTTGATGAACCAGTTGAAAATTCTTCTAAAAATACTGAAATTGTTGCTGAAACTACTACTACTACTACTACCATACGGACTCAACTGAATCCTAAAACCATTGAAAATTTAACTCCACCTTCAACTGCCCAAAACACTCAAGTTCAACTACAACCTGAATTCAGAACAACTAAAGAATTAACAGAAAATAATGGGAAAACAAATTTAAATATAATTACAACTTTCAAAACAGACGAATCAAATATCTTGGTTGAAGCGATTGACGAAGATACTTTTAAATTGGAAGATCTGTGTAAACCAACTTTACCAATCGGTAAAGTTTCATCTTATTTCCATCAAGCTCAAGAAGCAAGAAAAGCGAAAATGAGACAACGAATTCAAAGAAGAAAAATAAGAATAGCAGCAAGAGAAAAAAAAATGTCACTGGAACAATATTTAGAAGCTTTCCCAGATGCTGAAAAATTGATTGATAAAAAAGAAGATGATGATAATGAAATTAACAATAATGAAAATATTGAAAAGAATGAAAATAATGAAAATAATGAAAATAATGAAAATCAAGAACAAGCTGAAGAAGAACAAGCACCAAAATTGAAAAACATTGAAGATTTACCAGAAAATAATAATGGTATTAGATTGATCATTAAAGATGGTAAAGTTATCATTGATGAAGACTCACGTGTTATTGATAGACATGCAGTAACTGGTCCAGATTTAAGAGAAAGACATAATGAAAATCCTTTTGAAAATATTGTAAATTCAGCAACTTATGGAAGACAAAGATATACTGATAAATGGGATAATATTGAAATTCAAAAATTTTATAAAGCTTTAAGTCAATGGGGTACTGATTTTGCATTAATTGCACAAATGTTTCCATATAGAACAAGAAGACAAATTAAAGCCAAATTTATCTTGGAAGAGAAAAAAAGACCTGCATTAATTGAACTGGCTTTAAATAGAAAATTAGGTACAAATTTTGATTTAAATGCATATGAAGCAGATTCAAATAAAAAATTTGGTACATTGGGAGAATTTAATGAAAAGTTAGCAAAATTGAAAAAAGAACATGAACAAAATTTGAAAGATTTAAGTATTGCTAAAGAAAAAGCTAAAGAAGAAGATTCAATTAAACAAAAGAAGAAAGAATTTGAAGTTAAAACTGGTCAAAGACAACTAACAAGACAAGAAAAAATCACTAAATTAAGACAAGGTGAAGAAGTTATCGGTACTGTTGATGAGGCTAAAAGATTGGAATTACAAAAGGAAAGAGATGCAAATGAGAATCAAAAATTTTAGGCATAATTATATATTTGATGAATGTTTCGCGGGTGTTTTATTTTTATTAATTTTATTAATTTTATTTATTATTATATTATAATTGGCTAACTTTATATGTGAGTTTTTATATAAATAGTTTGGTTTTTGATTTATTTAATGGGGACAAATATTGTTTAATTTAATATAATTGCATCATGTAACGTCTACTAACTATATTTTAAGAACTCATTCCGGTTAAATTAGTCTAGTATGGCGTAATATCATAGTATTATACTAATCATAATCATTTTGATCATATCTATGTGTCAAGGACTCAAGAATGATAGCTTTATCTTATCTTTTACAACAACCTCTGCTAAATAGCAGGACGTAAAACTGCCCAGTGCCAACTGCTGTAGTACAATTAGCTTCTGTTTTTTTTTTTTTCTGTGGAAATACATATAAATCATAATTCATCAAACGTTGCTCTTTCTAATAGCTCTCAGACTCTCACTGCTCACTGCTCACTGCTCACTGCTAAGAGAATAGTGCTTGACCGGAACTCGCTCAAAAGTCTTTAGAATCTTAGAGTTGGGTCACGGCTCACAACTGACCAGTACCAGTAATTGGGCAGCAGCACTTCGGCAGTTCTGACTTCTTCGGTAGAATTTTGGTACTGGTGAGTCCTGAGTCTTGAGTCCTGACTGGTGTCCCAAGTTCCAAGTCTAGGATTCTGGCACCTTCCCAAATTGTAAAAAAAAAAAAAAAAAAAAACTAGAGCGATTTTCACCCTCGGAAGTCGTTTAAATTTTTTATTGTTTTTAGTTTTCAGTTTCAATTTTCAAGGATTGGAAAAAAAAAGTCAGCAAAATAAACAAGTTTCAAATTATAGTGGAAATTATTCAAAAACATCGTTGAGATCTCTGAGCGCTTGCAATATCAACATAAATTAAATACAGTGCTTGTTGTACTGTTTTATCAAAGCCATACAACATACTAAAGGGTGTTCAGATAATTTCAATTGAGAATTTTTTTCATTTTATTTTATGACATGTCTAATCCTAATCAATTGCCACCAATCAATACAACAAATCCTCCACAGACGGTAGGCGGTGTCTACAAAGTCATCAAAGCTTTTCATGCCAGATTAGCAGACGAGTTGAATTTAAGATTAGATGATCATATTGAAGTGATTTCAGATGATCAAAATTATAATGATGGTTGGTACACTGGGAAATCTTTATCAACTGGTGAATCTGGTTTATATCCACATGCATTCACACAGTTTGTTCCATCTATGTCCAAACCTACACTCTTAAGATCTCGTTCAAGAAGAATTGTTAGTCCTGCAACACCAACTGCTAACTCCCCGATAAGTAACAATAATGTTACTGTGCCTCCAGTTATACCAACACCAGCTATAAACGTCGACTCAGCGGATTCAAGCTTTGATAACAGTCAAGCAGGTGAATACGTTTATGAGGATGAAGATGATGATGAATTGGATCAAGATTCTAAAGCTTTGAAAGATATTGATAAGGCTTTAGCAGAATTAAGAACAGAAGCCTCAAATTCAGATCTAAATGACAAAACTAGTTTAGTGAATCCAGTCTCTACAAATATTAGCTCAAATATTGCTCCTCAACATTTAACTGTGGAAGCAGGACCAATTTCACAATCATCAAACATTAATTCAAATCAAAATAGCATTATTTTCAATTCAGATAAATTAAATCTTGAGGACGTTGAAAACTGGACACCAGAACAAGTTACCTCATATTTCTTATATTCAGGTTTTGATGTTAAATCAGCAGGACAATTTTCAAGACATAAAATTACTGGTGCAATCTTATTAGAATTGGAATTAGCTTATCTTAAAGAATTAGATATTACTTCATTTGGTACAAGATTTGAAATGTTTAAAGAAATTGAAACTTTGAAAGAACTATCTAAAGAGAGCAAAAGAACAAGTCGTGCAAGTCAGAGTAGTAGAAGTAATACTAATAGTTTGTTACAACCAGCTGCTGATTTAAAAATTCATGATACTTTTGATAATTCTATAAGACCTTTGAGTGGACATACAAGAAAGAAATCACAATCATTGGATAATATCCCTGAAGGTATACATACTAATGACACTGAAGTCACTCCAAGAACTGGAAGCAATAGAACTCCTTCTCAAATCAAACGTCATTCTTTAAAACCAAATTTACCAAATCTTCCCGATTTGCTAACACCTCCATTAGATAATCAATTTATTTCACCAAGAAGAGCACCAAATCCACCAGCTTATCCAAGTCCAATTCAACGTCATACTCCAGATTCTAATTTTTCCACTTCATCTTCAGCTAGTAAAAGAAATTCAAGAAATCCATCATTTGATAATTCAAAACTATATTCACATTCAAGAAAACCATCATATGAAATCAACAGTAATTATCTCTACAAAGGTCATTCTAGAAATAATTCAACATCTTTATACGATAATAATAGAAGACCAGTTTCAAGTGTTTATGAATCACATCATTCAAGAACTTCTTCATTTAGTGCAGTGAATGTTTCCACAAGTCAAAAACAACATTCTCATCGTCGTTCAAATTCAGAACTTTCGGTTTATCCTGAATCAAAACATAAAAGAAATTCATCAGTTTTTTCATTTTTTAATAATGTTGGAAATGGTGGTGGTAATGTTTCTCCAAAAAGAAATTCAGTTATCATTCATCAACCAAATTATGATAGTGCTAGAATTAATAATGCAAGTCCTCCATCTTTAAGTGGTGATAAAAGAAGATCACTTTCTCAAAAAGAATCAATAGTTGGAACTAGAACTTCTTCAACTTCATCATCTGCAGTTCCATCACCAAATATAGAAAAAAGATCTGTTTCTGAAGCCGTTAGACAGAAAACTTTAAGAAATATTTCATCATCAAGATTAAGGAAAAAAGAAACATCTGCTTTTACAGAAGGTATTAAAAATGTTGATCCATTTGAATCTACTAAAACTGCCCAATGTGCTGGTTGGATGAGTAAAAGAGGCGGAATTGCTGTTGGTAGTTGGAAACATCGTTATTTTACATTACATGGTACAAGATTATCCTATTTTACTTCAATGGATGATAAAAAGGAACGTGGTTTAATTGATATTACATCTCATAAAGTTTTACCTGCAAAAGATGATGATAAATTATTATCATTATATGCTGCAAGTCTTGGTCATGGTAAATTTTGTTTTAAAATTGTTCCACCTGCACCTGGATCTAAAAAAGGGTTAACATTTACTCAACAAAAAGTTCATTATTTTGCCGTTGAAAGTAAAGAAGAAATGAGAACCTGGATGGCTGCATTAATTAAAGCTACTATTGATATTGATGAAAATGTTCCAATTTTAAGTTCATGTTCAACACCAACTGTTTCATTACAAAAAGCTCAAAATATGTTACAAGAAGCCAGACAAGCAACAAAATCAAAAGAAGAATTTCAAAAACAACAAATTTTATTACATCAACGAGAACAAGAACAATCACATCCATTTTTAAAACCAAAAACTGGATCTTCATCAAATGATGTTTCATCAAGTTCACCAGATTCAAATTCACTTGATTCAAATAATAAAATTCAACATTCACCAAACACAACAGTTCACACATCAGATCAAATAACACCAAAATTACCACAAAAAAATGGATTTTATTCACCATATGAGATTGCTTCAAGTAATCAATCACCATCAAGTTATAAAACCCCAATGTCATTATCAGATTATAGTCCATCAAATTTATCAGATATTAAATCACCAGGTGCACCATCAAACAGTTTAAAAAATTCAACTCGTCGTCCAAAAGTTAGGGTTCCATCTGTTACTTCATCGGTTTATAGTAACAATCATGGTGGTAAGATTTGAATTGCTAACAACAAACAAACAAAAAAAAAAAAAAAATAATACACTACAATTTTCAGTTCAATTCCAGTTTCAGTTCATATAATAGTTTAATCGTTTTAATAATTGCTTCCTCGTTCTTTTTTTTTCCCCCATTCCAATCAATTTACTAATTAATTAATTATAATGCATCGCTTGTTTACTTTTCAATGCTAATACTGTTATATTAATAGCCAATTCTTATAAAAATTCAATATGTACTAGTAATAAAAATCCATATATTGTTTTGAAAAAAAAAATTATGTATGTACTATAAACGTAGAAGAAAAAAAAAAGCTGGAATTTTTCAAAACTTTCATGAAATGTTCAAGTAGTTACTTCAAAATTAGAAAACACACACATAGAAGATGTCAGATATTGATGAAGAATGGTCACGCTTGTCATTACTTGTGGCACAAGATGTTAATGTTTTAGAAAATTGGGAACATTTGATAAATTATACCATCAAAGGATTAAATAAATCATCAAAATTAGATAAAATTCAGTTGATGAGGGTTTCATATGATCAATTTTTAGGTAAATTCCCATTGATGGAGCAATACTGGGTTAATTATGCTGAACTTGAGTTTCACTTGGGGAACACTGATGAATGTCGAGATGTTTATGAAAAAGGATTGAGTTTCAATAAGTATTCGATTTTAATTTGGGTTGAGTATTTGAAAAGATTGAAATTGGTTGAATTAGATTATGAGAAATTGATGGGGGTTTTTCGGGTTGCTGAAGGTTTTGTTGGGTATCATTATCATAGTTTTGAATTTTGGAGTTTGTATTTGGAAGTTGAGAAAAGTTATAATGGAGAATCACAATATTATTATAATATTTTGAGGAAAGTTATTGAATTACCAATCTATAATTATGCTTTTTTTTTCAATTTGTTATTTGAAAGAGTTGACTCCTTAAATGAGAAGAATGTGTTGAAGATTATAAGTAAAGAAGAATTAGTCAAGAAATTCAAAATTGCAAGAGCTCAAGAGGAAGATTTTTCACTAAAAGAGATTGATTATAAAGACTTGATACCTAAAGTGAAGAAAATTTTCACAGATTTATATATAACTACTCAGTTTAAAAGTTTTGAACTTTATAAATTTGAAAGAAAAATAATGGTTGAATATTATTTACCAAATGAGTTTAAAAGTTATCAAGAACTGAGTAATTGGATAGCATATCTAGACTTTATGGAACTAAACTATGAAGAGCCACAAATTGTGCAGGTATATGAGAGATGTTTGGTTCCAATGGCAAATTATCCAGAAATGTGGTTAAAATATTTCAATTTTTATCACTCTAGATCTCAGTATCAAAATTGTCGAAATGTATTGAATAAATCGTTAATTTTCTTGCATGATCAAATGATACTTGGTAAACTGATCAAGCTTGAAATGAGCCTCAAGAATTATTATAGAGCTAAAGATCTGGTTGAATTAGGATTGAGTTATAATATTGATAACGTTGAATATTTGATGCTTTTGGTTCACATTGAGTATTTGCTAAGCTATGATGATTTGAATACTTTCAAACAGTTTGTTATTGAGCTGATAGAGAAACAAACCAGTGATAAATTGATGGTTGGGTTGATCAAACAGCTGATGAGTTTTAAGAATATAGATCTAGGGTTTGAAGAGTTAGAGAAATTCAATATTGATGGTAGACTTGATACGAATGTGAGCTACTGGTTGATATTACTGGATCATAAATTGCAGCATTTACAATCCAGCAAGAAGATTGGAGGTAAAATGAAAGAACAAAATCAAGCTATCTCTCTTAAAGATCTTCAGGAATACTTCAAATCTGTGTGTGGTAAAATTAAAGATACTCGTCTACTAAAATGGTACGACGACTATGTGAGCTACAGCAGTGATGTTAGTGTTGAAGATTTGTTTGCCAGCGACCGAGCAGTTGCTTTAGCTAGCTAATTCACAAAATTCTAAGTCCAAACTCGTAGAATTACCTAAAACGGAAGTTTTTTTCATTGATTTCCCAATTTTTCTTCCTTACTGTCTTCAAGTCGAGTAGTAAAAGAGCCTTAGAACGGTAGTCAGTTGTCCAGCAGAGCCATAAGTATGATCCTAACATCACCAGTTCCTTATAGTTCTCTTTTCAACCCTGAAAACAGGTCTGCACACTCTAGTCTGTTGGCTGTATATTAATTTTCAACTCAGCAAAACGAGTGCAAATGTGCATTGCGTGGTGCCAAAACCTGACAGAAAATCTCTTCAGAATTATATAAAAGAGCGATTTCTTAGTAAATATTCTCTTCCATTATAACCAACAGTGAAGCTACAACTGAAATTAAAACCACAACACACAACACACAATGTCCAACTCCAAGATCGGCTGGTTAGTCAACCTCAACGTCGCTGAAACCCCAGAATCCCATTTACGTCGTACCTCAATCATTGGTACCATTGGTCCAAAAACTAACAACGTTGATGTTTTGGTTCAACTAAGAAAAGCTGGTTTAAATGTCGTTAGAATGAACTTCTCCCATGGTTCTTATGAGTACCATCAATCCGTTATTGACAATGCAAGAGCCTCTGAAAAAGTTTACCCTGGTCGTCCATTAGCTATTGCTTTAGATACTAAAGGTCCTGAAATTAGAACCGGTACCACCAGAGATGGTAAAGATTATCCAATTGCTCCAAACCATGAAATGATATTTACCACAGATGATGATTATAAAACCATTTCTGATGATAAATATATGTACATTGATTATAAGAATATCACTAAAGTTATTACTCCAGGTAAAGTCATATATATTGATGATGGTGTCTTATCATTTGAAGTCTTGAGAATCATTGATGATAAAAATTTGGCTGTTAGATCCATTAATGCAGGTAAAATCTGTTCTCATAAAGGTGTTAATTTACCAAACACCGATGTTGATTTACCAGCTTTAAGTGAAAAAGATAAACAAGATTTAAGATTTGGTGTTAAAAATGGTGTTCATATGATTTTTGCCTCATTCATTAGAACTGGTGATGATATTAAACATATTAGACAAGTTCTTGGTGAAGATGGTGCTGATATTAAAATCATTGCTAAAATTGAAAATCAACAAGGTGTTAACAACTTTGATGAAATTTTAAAAGAAACTGATGGTGTCATGGTTGCTCGTGGTGATTTAGGTATTGAAATCCCTGCTGCTCAAGTCTTTGTTGTTCAAAAACAATTAATTGCCAAATGTAATTTAGCTGGTAAACCAGTCATTTGTGCTACTCAAATGTTAGAATCTATGACTTATAATCCAAGACCAACAAGAGCTGAAGTTTCAGATGTTGGTAACGCTGTTTTGGATGGTTCTGATTGTGTCATGTTAAGTGGTGAAACTGCTAAAGGTGATTACCCAATTGAAGCCGTTGCAATGATGCATCAAACTGCTTTAATTGCTGAAAAGGCCATTGCTTATGAAACTTTATATGATGAAGTTCGTCAAAACACTCCAAAACCATTATCCACCGTGGAAACCGTTGCTTCTGCCGCTGTTGCTGCTGCTGCTGAAAATGGTGCAAAAGCTATCATTACCTTATCAACTTCTGGTGAAACTGCAAGATTAGCATCTAAATACAGACCAAACTTACCAATCATCATGATTACTAGAAACCAAAGAGCTGCAAGATTTTCTCATCTATATCGTGGTGTTTATCCTTTTATTTATGATGCTCCAGTCTCTGAAAGTTGGGAAGAAGATGTTGAAGCTAGATTTAAATCTGGTATTGCTGAAGCTATAGAATTAGGTATTGTTAAGAAAGGTGACAATGTTGTTGCTATTCAAGGTTGGACTAAAGGTGTTGGTCATTCTAACACTATCCGTATGTTAACTGCTTGAAATCTTTAACTACGAAATACAATCAAATAATTTATTTTTTTTTTTTTTTTTTTTTTCTTTTAAAAAAAAAGGAAACGTTGTATAATAGTATATTTTAATTTAATCTATCAATTGTACAATTCAATTCATCACATTTCTTTAAAATTTTGATTTTCAAATCATTTAAAATTTTAAACCAACAAGATTTTTTAATCTCTTGTTCAGTTAATAGCTTAGCTTTATTCTTTATTTCAAAAATCAAATTCATTCTTTTCCATAAATTAACACAAGTTATAAAATCTTTTTCATTTAACTCATCAAAATATTCAATAAACAAAACCAAATCTTTATCATTAACTTCATCTATAGAACGAACCCATTGTTCAACTAATTTCAAAATTTCACTAAACTCACTCATTTTTTGAAAATAAATTTTTCTTGATTCTTTAATTTTTTCTTTAACAATTTTTAAATTTCGTTGTTTATCAGCTTTTAATTTCCATTTATCATGTTCTAAAATATTAGCATTTTCATATTCTTTCCATTCTTTTAAAATATCATCTTTTATAGATTGAGGTAATTCGTTTAAAACAGATTCATCATATTGTTCAAATTCTGGAATTATCATTCTTGATTTGGATTTTATTGGAGATGATGTTTTCAAAATTCTTTTATCTGCATATTGCTTTTGAGGACTTTTTTTAGGTGATTTAATTTTAACTAATTTTTGTCCATCTGATGTGAAAATTTGTTGATAATAAATGTTTTTCTGTTTTGATTTATTTGATGATGATGATGATGATGATGATGATGATAAATGAATATTTCTTCTTTTCAACTCTTGTTGAAGTTCTTGTTGAATATCTAAAGGCAATTCATTGAAAACATTGGGGTCAACTTCCATTGGGATATCAGTAATTGGTTCTAATGCTTTTTGTTTATGACGTTGTATTTCCTTTCTCACACTAGATGTTAATTCTTCTATAACTGATGAATCTATATCACTTGGTATTTGATATTGAGTTGATAAATCAGATTCTGGATCTTTTGTTGTATTCCTATTATCGGTGGTATTTGTAATAGGTTCTGAGTTAACAAAATCTTTAACTTGTTTCTTTTTAATGTCAATTTTCCTGAATGGTAGTCGTTGTTGATTATCCAATTTATCAACCAACTTGTTAGCTTGTGCACTAATCCCTCTTATTTCATTAACTTTGAAATCCAAACTTCTAATCAAACTTTTCAATTCTGGACCAAATACTTTGGCATCATTAACTGGAACTCCTAATTTTGAAGATTTTGTTATTGAATCACAATCACCGCATCCCAAATATTTTGCTGGTTCAATTGGTGCATTAGGTTTACGAATCAATAATTTAATGGTCAAACTGGTAGTGAACATCCCAATTTTTTGCAACCTTTTAGATAATTCTTCACCAAGTCTTGACAAGAAATCATTAACTTGTAACATGGTATCAAATCTAACACCCCAATTCACATCAATAGATACTGACTTTTGTTTGAAATCATTGGTTAAAATATCAATTGATGTATCATCTTCACCTTTACTAAAATTAAATAATTTCAATCCAGTTTTAACACCAAACAATTTCGTTAAAGTAAATTGACTCATTCCTTGAAGATCTTCCACTGTCAAATCTTCTTTATTTAGTTCCATAGATAATTTTTTAGTTATACTATAACCAATGCCTGGTAGATCTTTAATATTAAAACTTTTTAAAAAATTCTTAATCTGATCATTTTTCTTCAAAATAAGTTGTCCATTTGGTTTTGCTTTCCTTAATGCAATTTTGGCAAGTAGAACATTTTCACTAACACCACAACTAACTGTACATTTTGTTTCTTGGAAAATTTTGCGCCTTAAGTCTCTAATGAATTGGTCTAAATCATTTTCACCATCTTCAAATCCTTCCACAATAGAAGTTATGTCTAACAAAGCTTCATCAATAGAAACAGGTAACAAACTATCATATTCCAATTCAACTAAAATATTGTAAAAAATTTTAGATATTCTTTCATATCTTTCAAAATCATAATTCAAACAAATTAAATCAGGACATTTTTGTTTAGCCATAGAAAGCCACATCCCATTTTTAACTCCAAATTCACGACATTTATAATTACAGCTTGCAATATCAGAAGTTGAATTTTCTTTTGTTCCATGACTAACACAAACAGGTTGATTTTCAAAATCAAGATTTTTATAATTTAATGATGAAACTTTTGCGAAAAAACAATCGAAATCAATATGTAAAATAAATCTTTTTTTAGAAGTTGATAAATGTGATTTTCTTGATTGTAATTTGTTTAAAGCTAATGATAAAAACTCGGATTTTAAATCATTTTTCCAAGTACTTAAATGATGAAGTCTTGATTTAGCAAAAAAAATTTTCAAGAAATCTGGATGTTTTGAATCAATTGCTTCATCTAATGTATCAACCTCAATATTATCATCTTGAGTGAGTAAAATTTCTTCTTCTTCTTCTTCTTCTTCTTCTTCTTCTTCCACTGGTTCACCCTCTATATGTTTATCAAATTTTAACATTTGTTGACCATAATCATTCATAATTAAAGAATAATCTCTCCATTCAACCAATTTCCCTTTAGAAATCGAATCTAAAACCCATTGAGGTGTAACAACTTTATAATTCTTGAACTCTTGTAATTTTCTTGGTGTTAAACGTGTTGCCACAATATGAGTAGCTGAGTGTTTATTACTTAAAAAATGAACAAATTTGCCTCCATGACTAATTATCAATTTATGTAATTGACGTCTACTTGGATTTGTATAACCATTAACAAAAATTCGACAGTTTTGTAAAATATCTGAGATTTTTTCGACTTGTTCATCAGTTTCTTGTTGAGCTTGTTTTTTATCATTAAAATAAGATTTATAATCACCGAATTCTAAAACTGTTGTGTTTGTTTCCGTGTATGGTTCTTCTATAGGTTTGACAGGAGATGATTTTTGTGCTAGTTGAAAATTCAATGAATCATCAAATATATCGTCTGAAACAATACGATCTGTTGCTGATTTTTGACTTAATTTGTTTATAAAATCAATTAATTCATCATCGCCTAAAGAAGTTAAAAAACTTGATTGGAAATCATCCTCTAACAAATCTGTATCTCTTTGCGTAGAGTTCAAGTTTTGGGACATATTCTCAACTCATTTTTTATCGCTTATAGAATTTGTCTGATTTGCTGTAATTTGGTAAATATCAAAAATAATTAAATTAGAGTAAAATGGAGTTTAACAATCGGGTAATTTGTATGTTAGAAGGTGAACAAAATGAATAAACAGAATAAACTATTTTGAATTTTTTAAACAAATCACTGATATCATCAAAGCCAAAAAAGTTAGAGGGAACTTATCCGGAACTCAATTATGATGATATTGATGATGATGAAGCAATGATTTCAATTGAGGATATTGAATGTTACTTACAGTTTTGAGAACATGCCATTGACGAAAGGCAATTGGAAACGGGTTTTAAAGGCCATGGAAGTTGCCAAATATAAAGTTGATAACTGTATTCAACTTACTATGGAGGTATCAATTTGACCCCCAAACTTTGGATATTATTTTTTGGAAGAATGTCTATTAAACTACTTAGCATTCTATAAAGACTATACTATTTGTCAATGATTTATTAATTTGGTTGGTGATGGACAACCTGCCATTGATTTTGTTTTTCACTACCGTTTTCCTTAATAAATGAAGGGTTTTATCAAACAAATGATCAATGGGCAAACAAGTTACAACTTTCATGTTAGATTTCAGGTTTATTTTTCAAACAGTGCTATCTTGACTATATATACAATCAAAATGAAGTACATGACGTTTTCAAGTAAAAAGAAATGAATTCAAAAATGTGTTGTTATACAGAAGCATTATGTACGAATGGGTAAGTATTAATAGGCATCTGCATTTCCGAGGCTCAACTATATAAGAAGTAGAGTAATTCCAAATATATAGATGAGATATATTTAAGAGAATAGACGATTTTATATCAACAGCATAACGACAAAAATGTGAATAAGTAGGTCATCGGCTAAACACTAGTAATATGCATGCTGCATGATATTTTATTACATGACCTACTAATATAATTATTAATTGACTCGAATTAGAGATAGTCAAATTTATGAAAGATGGATGAACTTACAATTTGTAACATAAATAACTCATAATTAATAAATAACTAATAAACATAAAACTCACAAAACTAGCAATCAAGTCAATGATTCATTAATAAATACTTCTTTTTAAAACTTAGCTTTAACAGCAGAAATCAATTGTTCAACAACTTGAGGATTAGATAAAGTACTAACATCACCTAGTTGATCTTCTTCACCGGCTAAAATCTTTCTTAAAATTCTTCTCATAATTTTACCAGATCTTGTTTTTGGTAAATCATCAACTAAGAAAATGATTTTTGGTGCAGCAAATGGACCAATTTCTTTTCTAACAGTTAAAATCAATTCTTTTGAGATATCTGATTCTAGTTTACCTAAATTCTTATCTTTCAAAGCAACAAAAGCTGCAACTGCTTGACCAGTTAATTCATCAGCAAAACCAACAACAGCACTTTCAGCAACTTTAGTATTTTCAATTAAAGCAGCCTCAATTTCAGCAGTTGATAATCTATGACCAGATACATTAACAACATCATCGACTCTTCCCAAAATCCAATAAAATCCATCAGCATCTCTTGCAGCACCATCACCAGAGAAAAAATAACCTGGGTAAGGTTTTAAATAAGTATCTAAGTAACGATCATAATTTCTCCAAATTGTTCTTGCAATAGATGGCCATGGAGATCTAATTGCTAAAATACCTTCAACATTTTCACCTTTCAATTCTTCACCAGTAGTTGGATCCAAAATAGCAGGATCAACACCAAAGAATGGCAAAGAAGCAGAACCAGGTTTTAATGGAGTAATACCAGCTAACCCAGTAATTAAATGAGACCCAGATTCTGTCATCCACCAAGTATCCAACAAAGATATTTCAGATTTACCAATTTTTTCAAAATACCATTCCCAAATTTCAGCAGCAATTGGTTCACCAACAGAACCAATTGCTCTTAATGATGATAAATCATAACCTTCAATATAAGAATCACCAGCTCTTTTCAATAATCTTAAAGCGGTTGGAGCAACGTAAAATTGAGTAACTTTATAATTTTCAACAATTTGCCAATAACGTGAATAAGAAGGATAAGCAGGTGTACCTTCAAAAACAACTGTTGTAGCACCATTTAATAGTGGACCATAAACAACATAAGTATGACCAGTAATCCAACCAATATCACCAGCAGTGAAAAAAATATCTTCTGGATGTAAATCAAAAACGTATTTGATAGTCAATAATGCACCTAATAAATAACCAGCAGTATGATGTTGAATACCTTTTGGAGAACCAGTTGAACCAGAAGTGTATAATAAAAACATTGGATCTTCTGAATTAACAGGAGTTGGTGGGAAATATGGACCATATTTTTGAATTTCTTCATGCCACCACAAGTCTCTTTTTGGAGTAAATGGAACAGCATTACCAGTTCTTTTGAAAACCAAAACATTAGTAACATGAGGACAAGATTTTAAAGCCTCATCAACAATTTTTTTAGTTTCAATAGTTTTTGAACCTCTTTTTGATTCATCTGCAGTGATAACAATTTTTGAATTTGCATCATTAATACGATCTCTTAATGAAGCAGAACTAAAACCAGCAAAGACAACAGAATGTAAAGCACCAATACGAACAATTGCTAATAAAGTGATGATGGCTTCTGGGATCATTGGTAAATAAACAGCAACAGTATCACCTTTTTTAACACCCAAAGAAGTTAAAATGGCTGCAACTTTTGAAACTTGTTTTAATAATTCACCATAAGTGATTGAATAACCTTCATTTTGTTCATCAGCTTCATAGATAATGGCAACTTTATCAGGATTTTTAAAAGCATGTCTATCAACACAATTATAAGAGGCGTTTAATTGACCATTTAGAAACCAAGAAGTAACATCACTATCAACAAATCCAGATTCTTTATGATCAGGAAATCTAACTTGATCAAAAGGTTTGAACCAATCCAATTCCTTTTTGGCCATATCACCAAAAAATTTTGAAGGGTTTTTAATTGATTCTTCATATAATTGTTTGTAGTGATCAAAGGACTCTAAGTGTAAAGGACCAGGTCTTTTTCTGTTTGAGATTGGAGGTGGAGGGACCTGACCAATGTCCATAAGATGTGCATTTTCTAGTTGTTTAGTAGGCATATTGTTTGTTTGTTTGTTTGTTTGTTCCTAATGTTTCATCTACTAGTACTATACTAACAACAGGGAAAGCAAGTCAATTTATAGGAGTTGCAAAGCCACTCGTTGTGAACCCCTCTAAAGTTGTCCTTTTTTTTTTCTCTTTTGACTTAGAAGAAAGTGAAGGATCTTTTGACAATGGTTGATCATCTGTTGTTTGGATCGAAGGAAACTTTAATCAGCTTTTTCATTGGACAAGCAGCAATTAGTTTTCTATCAATGATGAATTGTGTCAATCACACATCACACAAAACAAATATTGGCATAATTCTCCTCTTTTGAAGCTCGCTGCTTCTTCCCGGCTTGGTGTGTCACTCAATTTTAAAAAATTAAATGTGAAACTCAACAGAAATGTTGCGATAATGGCTCCACGCGGATTTCTGCATGATGAGATGGGGAAGATTCATTAATATCATTCAAGACAGTCTTGACTGCCTGATTGGGCATTCCGGTTTTTTTGTTGGCTTTCTATTTCCGACTTGCTCAAATCACATTGTGGGGATGTCATGTGATCCGGCATGTGAGTTTCAAGTCTCAGCCTCAATTTTTTATTTATAATTTTGGCTTGGATCGCTTGAATTTTTCAAAAATAAAAATAAACCATTTTTTTTATAATTATTCAGGAATTGCGCTTTAAACACATTTCATTTTTTAGTATTTTAATTTTTAATTTTTTTTTTTGATTTGATTTGTTTTGTTTTGTTTTGATCATTTAGTCTCAAGTGCTCCAAAAATTGGCGTCAAATCATCCACCGTACATACACTCTACCTATACAACACATCAGCAATGAGACTCATATATTGTTTGCTGCTGCTGCTCATAAATACCGTTTTATGTGAACGTTTCATTAAAACAACATCCCTATTAACTTGTATGGAAAACTCTCAACTCACAGCCTCCTACATGAACGTTAAATTTCACCCAAATAATAATTCAGTTGAATTTGATATTCAAGCTTTAACTACAATTACTGCTGAGCAAGTGATTGCTAAAATCACTTTAATCACTTATGGTTTAAACGTTGTTAATAAAGAATTAGATTTATGTGATTTGGGACTTAGTCAACTTTGTCCATTAAGTGCTGGTAGAATTGATGTTAGTTCAAATTACATTGTTTCTGACTCAATTACAAATGATATTCCAAGTGTCGCATACACTGTTCCTGATTTAGATGCAAGAGTTAGAGTGGTTGCTTATAGTAAAAATGATACTTCAACTCCATTAGCTTGTGTTGAAGCTGTATTATCAAATGGTAAAACAGTTCAAACTAAATACGCATCATGGCCAATTGCTGCAATTGCAGGTTTAGGTTTGATCACTTCAGGTATTGTTTCAATTACTGGTCATTCAACAACTGCTGCTCATATTGCTTCAAATTCAATTTCTTTATTTGTTTATTTCCAAAATTTAGCAATTACTTCAATGATGGCAGTTGCAAGAGTCCCTCCAATCGCTGCTGCTTGGACTCAAAATTTTCAATGGTCAATGGGTATTATTAATGTTGAATTTATGCAAAAAGCTATTAGATGGTATGTTCAAGCAACGGGTGGTTCATCAACTGTTGTTGTTGAAAATAAAGATGTCTTGTCAATTTCTGTTCAAAAAAGATCTCTTATTGAAAGTGCTTTTGAAAATACTGTGGAAATTATTAGAAGAGCAACTACATCATTTATTGATAATTTAGATGATGATACTTTATATACAACTGATGAACATGATACTACTTCATTAGCTTCAAAAATTTTAGTATTAAGAGGTATTCAAAGAGTTGCTTATTTGGCAAATATTGAAATTTCAAATTTTTTTTTAACTGGTATTGTTTTTTTCTTATTTTTCATCTTTTGTTTAATGATTGCTTTAGTTTTTTTTAAAGCTTTAATTGAATTATTAATTAGATCTAGTGTTATGAAAAAACATAAATTTAATGAATATAGAGAACATTGGGGAACTATCATTAAAGGTACTTTATTTAGATTAGCTTTAATTTCATTGCCTCAAGTGTCAACTTTATCATTATGGGAATTCACTGAACATGATTCTGTTGCCACTATTATTGTTGCTGCTTTTATGTTAATTATCATCTTAGGTTTATTATTATATGGATGTGTTAGAGTCATTCATGTTGGAAGAGAAAGTACCAAAATGTATAAAACTCCAGCTTATTTGTTATATGGGAATTCAAATTTTTTAAATAGATTTGGATTTCTTTATGTTCAATTCCAAGCTGATTATTATTGGTGGTTAGTTCCTTTAACTGCTTATACTTTAGTTCGTTCAATCATGATCTCATTAGTTCAATCTCAAGGTAAAGCTCAAGCTTTAGTTATATTCATTGTGGAAATTGTTTATTTTGTTGCTTTATGTTATGTTAGACCATATATGGATAAAAGAACAAATATTTTCAATATTTTTATTCATTTAGTTACATTTTTCAATTCAATCATGTTTTTATTATTTTCAAATCTTTTTAAACAACCAGCAGTTGTTTCATCTGTTTGTGCAGTTGTGTTATTTGTTGTTAATGCAGTTTTTGCATTATTCTTATTAATTTTCACAATTGTTACATGTACATTATCATTAATTTATAAGAACCCGGATGCTAAATATCAACCAATGAAAGATGATAGAGTTTCATTTATTCCAAGAACAACAGAAATGGAAAAATCTAATAAAAAAGATACTGAATTATTAGCTTTGGGAGAAACTGTTATGTCAGGTCAACAATCTCAAGATCAAAGAAATATTTTAGATGATTCAGATTCAGAAGATTTTTCTAAATTTCCTCAATCAAAACCTTTTGTTAATAGATCAAGATCAAGATCAAATTCATTATCTTCTTCAAATCAAGTTTATCCATCAAGCGCAGTTATGGGTACTACTTCAAATAATTTAACAAGACCAGGTGTTGCATTTGCTGATACTACTTATAGAGGTAATTCTTCAAGTTCATTAAAATTGAATAGTGTTACTAATAGTCATACAAATTTAAATAGATCAACAGAAAATTTCAATCCTTATAATGCTGCAAGACAGAATTATAATAATTCAAGATTTTAAATTTAAAAGGGGTTTTTTTTTTTTAATTAAAGGGATTTGTTGTTAATGGTTTTTTTTTTTTGTTTTTTCTTCTGGTATTTTGATTTATATAAATGGTGAAACATCAATGAACGTTTTAGTTTTGATTGTTTTCGTTAAAAACTACAGTACGTAGTTAACATTTATCAAAATAAACTTTAAGTAATTACAAGTGAGTATATATATATATATATATATATATATATATAACACTTCTGTCTGTTTAATTTATTTGAAATTGTTAAACCAATATAATTGATCATAAAAAGCTTTTTCTTTAGCATATTTTTCAGTTTCAATACTTGGATCACCTCTACAAGCAAATCCATGGGAACAACCACTGAAAAGATCAATTTGATATCTAGCTTTAATTTCTTTTAATTTTTCTTCAGTTTTAATTCTTAAATCAAGTGGGAAAATATCATCAACTTCAGCAGCAGAAATTAATAAAGGTTTAGTTAATGCAGCAATTTCTTCAATTGAAACAAATGATGGATGAGCAACAGCACCAGCTGAAACTTTTGAATTTGAAGCCATTTGTTGAACAGTATATTTAGCACCAAAACAATACCCAATTAAACCTAAAAATTTAGTATCAACATTCTTATTGAAATTAGCCATAAATTCATCAACAATTGGTTTAGTGATATCAGAACCATGATTAGCAAACCATGCATCAAATTTTTGTTCACCTGGAATAAATGGATCATTTTTCAAAATATCTGGGATTAAAACATAATAACCTTTTGAAGCAAATGCATCAGCAATTAATTGAACATTGTTATATTTATGACCAAAAATATCGGTAAGAATAATGATAACATTATCAGATTTTTCACCAGACACATAAGTTTCATAACCATATAAATCGATTAAAGTACCGGTTGGTTTACCTTCGTGTAAAGTGGTTTTAGTGCAGCATTCAGCTGGTGGATGAGAAGCCATTTTGATGTTGATTATGTACAAATCAAGTTTGGAAACTTGGTGTTGTATAAAGGAAGGAGAAAATGGTTGATTATAAATGTTTTGATTTGTAAAATGGTTGATTATAAATGTTTTGATTTGTAAGCGTTTTTTTTTTTTTTTTTTTCTATAATTATTGATATTATTAATTAATAAACAGCTACATTACAATTAGTTATCAAAATTGAAAACTGAATTTGCTGCCTGGTAATTTAAGACTATGAATAAATGAATGAATGAATAAATGAATGAATGATCATTGATTGATAAGTACTACAAGGAATAATTGATAGCAGACTTAGAAAGGCCGCAGGATCAAACTTTATCACTGATTGATAAAAGAAAAAGAGATTCACTTGCTGTTCGGATGATGTTGTAAACCCGTGAAAGTAACTTACATGTAACAAAATTGAAATTGATTGATTAAAAATTTAGAAATTTAGAAGTTGGAAATATTCAGTGTTCACTCAATTCCACAAAACTTATGATCATTATAGATGCTGTGATGGAACACATTGAACCAAGTGATGGCAACACAATTGTTTTGTTCCTGTTTCTTAATGGATGGATTGGGCTGGTCGTGTGAACTGGTTGAAAATGTGTTATGATCAACAATTGTTTGGTTATTTCTAATCTTTTGATCTCTAATGCTATGAGGATTCTTATTCACTTCACCAATCTTATTAGCAGCAGCAGCAGCAGCAGCAGCAGCAGATTTTGTCTTTCTTCTTCTTTTGGTTGTGTTCTCATCCAATTTTGTCAAGAAATCCACTGGTTTGCTTCTTGTGGAAACAACATATGCACCCGGAATATCTTTTGTTTGTTTAGTCTTTTGTTGTTTGACTTTCAATCTTGCTTCTAATTTGGTTTTAATATCTTCAATTTGATCCTTACCATATTTGACGTAATCTGGGTTGTATCTTTTAAGTTTCTCAATATTAGATCTTTTGTTATGGTTATTGTGATAAGCATTTCTTAAAATCTTTGGTTGATTGACAACTTGTGAATAACTTTGGGTTCTTGGTGTGAACTCATCAATGTTGGATAGATTGTCATTGTCGACATCTTTAATGATTGATAAAGGTAATGATAACTCTTTGAACTCATAATTATTATCAGCACTTGATGCTGCTATTGATCTTTTTCCAATGTTATGATATAAGTTATAAGCTGGGAATAATGATAATGAATTTGAATCATGTTTGATTTTAATGCAGAAACTTTTATCAAACATTCCAACATTTAAAGTACAAAAAACAGAATCAATCAACTGGTTATAACTAACATCATTAATCCAATTTTTGGCAAAAATATCAAAAAATGATTGTAAATGATGATTTCCAAGGTAATTTTTGATTTTGATTAACGGCAAATTGAATTCTTTTGCTTTGAAAACATCATTGCCACTTCTAAACATAAACACCAATAAAGGATTCTCAGAATTGCCGACACCAGCAGCTAAAGATTGCTTGAAAATTGATAACCGTTCTTTTGATGTTAAAATTATACCTTCATGAACAGAATGGATATTAAAATTTTTGGGAACTGGTAACACCAAGTAATAATCAATTAATGAGACAAATTCTGGAATATTGAATGGGATTGAATTATCAATAAATTTGGCATACTCAATCCTAGTTTTTTTCTTTGGAATACTTAACGTATCTGAAGTATTAAAAATGAAAAAAGGTGTAACATTATCAGGAACTAAAATATCTAACTTTGAATCAAATGCTTTATTGGTTAATCTAAATTTTTTAGAATTTTTGATGATATTCCTTAGACCTAATGAATTTAAAACTTTTGTTGAGATTAAATGTTTTGGAATTATTAAAGTATCAATGATTTCATTTTCACCAGCTGGAATATGCTGTTGGAGCATTATTGACTCTAGCTCTTTGTTGAATTTGTAATTATCATCAGCAACTGTCTCTGCATTGGATAATGAGTGAAGTAGTTGTTCTTGTTGATCTTGTTCTTGAGGAAGCACTGCAGATTTCACCAAAGTTGTAACTGAAACTAATGAAATCAATAAACTTTCTAACAACATTTTGGAATTGTTTGTCAATTCATCAATGAACTTCAAAGATGACAAGAGTCAATCTTGCTATAACTAAACTGACTGCTTGAAATGATTTTAATTGGAATCCATTTTTGTGTCAAAAACCACAAAACTATTCACACTTCTATTTTTTTTTTTTTTTTGCTGGAAAATCAAACGGTAATTTTCACAATCCAAGTCTTAATTCCTCTCTATCTCTATGTCCTCTCACTGTAGATTCAATCTTTTTCAATCTTTTTTTAAATTAGTCTTTAGTTTTCATTATGATAATTCCAAATGTCAGTTTTACCCGGCTCCAAATCTCTCACGATAATTTCACAATTTATAATGATGAAAATTTCACATAAAATTTCCAAATTATAAAACTTGACAAAAGCGTTCAAAATGTTGCGCCAATTAGCAACCAAACGCTTTACTTCAAGTTTAGCAAGACACATTTCAACCACATCCATTGTTTTCAATGAATTGAAACAAAATACAACACATTTTGGATCAAAAACTGTTCTTGCTAGTGAAAAGGAGAAATTAGTTGGTCAAGTTTTTTCATCTGTTGCTTCTAAATATGATATTATGAATGATGTGATGAGTGTGGGTATTCATAGAGTCTGGAAAGATCATTTTATTAGAAAACTGGATGCTGGTGCAAGACCAGGTGGTCGTCCATTGGATTTTATTGATGTTGCAGGTGGTAGTGGAGACATTGCATTTGGTTTATTGGATCATGCTAAAGCGAAACATGGAGATGTTGATTCTACAATGACAATTGTTGATATTAATCCAGATATGTTGGCTGAAGGAAAGAAAAGAATTATGAAAACTGAATATAAAAATGATCCAAGAGTTAGTTTCTTAGTTCAAAATGGTGAAACTTTAGATAAAATTGAAAGTAATAGTAAAGATGTCTATACTGTGTCATTTGGTATTAGAAATTTTACAAATATTCAAGCTGGTTTAAATACTGCTTATAGAGTTTTAAAACCTGGTGGTATAATTGCAGTTTTAGAGTTTTCAAAAGTTGATAATCCATTAGTTGATGTTGTTTATCAGAATTGGTCTAAAGCATTACCAATTTTTGGTCAAGCAATTGCTAATGACTATGATTCATATCAATATTTAGTTGAATCAATTCAAAAATTCCCAAAACAAGAAGAATTCAAATCAATGATTGAAAAAGCTGGGTTTTATGTTCCAGAACCAGGTTATGAAAACTTGACTTTTGGTATTGCCGCTATTCATATTGGTATCAAATTGTAAATAGATTCAATTCATTAGTAAACTGATGAAACTTTATCATAAACACATATATATATTAGATTGATTCTCTTTAAAATCACCATGTAATTTTTTGTTGCAAAAAAAAATAGGAAAAAAAAAATAAAAAAAAATTAGGAAAAAAAAAAATAAAAAAAAAAATTAAATCTAAAGAAACTAAATTATATTTAGAGAGAGAAAAGAAAAACCATCACAATCCATCAAGAATGTCAACAGAATTGCTCAACGGATTCAATCAAAAACTATCCAACATTCTCAAAATTCTTAAAAAAAATCCAGGTCGTCAAACAATTCAAAATATCCAAAGACTTTGTAATATATATAAATTTGAAACATTTATTGAAGATATTGAAAGTTCCAAAAATAAACGTATGAGTATTGCAGGCAAAATATTAGTTATGGATATTGATTTTAAAGAGATTGAAGTTGCAGGGCTGGGGAAAAATCAAACTATGTTTGAATTGATTGAAGTTAAATGTATTTTAGCTAATAATAATAACAATTTTAAATATTTTGATAGTGATAAAAATGAAAATATTTTAGAGAATTGTTTCAAAAATTATGAGAATTTACAAAAATTTGATTTGAATTTAGAAAGATTAAGTGTTTTAGATCAATTTAGTACTGGTGAAATAGATTTATTTGATTATTTTATTAAAATATTTGAAATTTTGCAGAAAAAAATTCAACTGGAGAATTTGTTTGAGAGTGTTATATTGAATTATGATGATGAGTTTAAAATTTTAGTTGATAATGAATTTGAAATAGGAATAATAAGTGATGAAAGATTGGAATTATCAATTTCTATTGAACAACCACAGATCTCTGATATTAAAAATGAAATTATAGATGATAATGATAATGATAATGATAATGATGATGATGATGATCATGATGATCATGATGATGCAGATAATAATGGAAACAAAAAAAATAGAAATCGAAAAATTAATGAAGTTGGATTGAATCTGAAATTTATTAAAAATGGTTTAATAATAAATAAAGATTTGTTAGATAAACAAGAAATTTACTATGGAAATTATAAACATGTTGAAATCTTCAAAAATGATGAACAATTCAATATTAACAATAAAATTGTACAATTTTTCAGTAATTTTGAAAGTGAATTAATTCAAGTTGATGAAATCAGTTGTGGAGATTTGAATAAATTGATTAATATTATTAGTTTGCATAAAAATGGTTATAATAAACTTTTGGAATTAAAAGAGAAATTAAATGACTTTAGAATTGCTGGAACAGATGATGAAGAAGTTGATCTTGATTTGAATGAGTTTATGGAAGATCAATCTGTTGATAAAATGGAAGAAGAATGTGATTTTATGAACATGATTATGTGTGAAGATGGAGTACAAGTAAATGACTCAGATAAATTGATAAAGATAGAGGAAGTAGAGAATTTAGTTTTTGGCTTTTAGATGGCTAGCAGTTATTGTATGTGATCTGGTTGTCTTGTCTTAGACCCATATGTGGAAGGTTGGTGTGCATTTGCCAGTGATGTACTTGCTTGCATGTGCTAAATAGAATATCTATTGAGTTCCAGTGCAATCCAATAAAATATATCTATATATACTCCCGTAACTTGTCTTTGCAGATCTGTTTACCGGGATTCAAAAAGTCCGGACTCCATGGCTATTGTGTACCTACTGAACGGTTATTTACTTAGAGCTATCTACTACCATTTATGCTTCTAACATAATTATTTAACAAGTTAGATTACTAAGATATTAATAATCCAAGTAACTTATTTACTCTATTCACTACTATTCATTTTTACAATATATATCGATCATAGTTCTATTATCTTACACAACTTCAGTGTTCTTGACGTTAATTTACTACCCATGATCAGGTATAACTTTAACAGTTGGCGGCTGGAGCCTATTTAGTATTTACCCTCATTTTTAAATTTAAAATGTGAAATATGTTGATGTGGCAAATTGAAACTTTAAATCCAAAATGCCGATAGCCTTAAAAACTAAGGGTCACTTTTAAGTTTTTCCTAGTCAAAAAAATTCCCAATCTTGATTCTTGATGTCATGTGACATGTATTTGAGAAAAAAAAAAAAAAGCAACTTCTATGACTGCTGTGCGCGTCAGCCAATAAGAATAAGTTTCTGCGTTTCTGCGCGTCTCTGTGTCTTGAGCCGCGGCGTTCTGCGGGATGTTTGGCAAATAAACAAAGAACGAAAAATACCCAAGGCTTATTGGCTGAAGTTTGAAGTTTGAACTGATTTTTTTTATCTTAAAAATTAAAACTCTAAAGGAAAATTTAACAGCTGAAAGTTGAAACTTGGGAATTTGAATTTTGTAGTGGTGTAACGGTTAAACGTTAACGTGTTAAAATACTTTCAAGGTTAAAAGTAAGTAAGTAAGTAAGTACTAAGGACTCAAGGAGCAAACCATCGTAGTAGATATATACAGTTGTTCAAGTGAAGTAATTTACAAACTGTTTTTAGTCAATTTAATACTTTGTTACAACTGTTTTGGCCCTTGGGCCACGGCCCACGGCCCATGAAACACGATTAATAATGAAGATTGAAAATTGATATAGTTAGTAGTTAGTAGTAAAATTGCAATCTTTCAAGTTTTGGTAGGTTAACTCCTGAGCGCTATTTAATGCTCGTTAATGCTCGCTGAGCTTTTAAGAAATTTGCACTGGAAAGTTGAAACCTGCCTGGCCCTGCACCTTGCCAAACTGTCAACTGTCAGCCTCACAATGCCAACCACAGCGACAAGAATTTCTCTGACTAAATAATTTAACTTAAACTCAGAAAATTGTCAACTTGTGTTCAGTGCTCACCGACAATTTCAATTTCAATTTTTAAACGGAGGGACAACTTTGAACTCACAGAAACATTTCCTCAACACTCAGCGCTCCACCACGCACACACTTCAAGTGCTCTCTTTGCTTCTTCACCTTCTAGATCTGCGAATCTTTGTCTCCTTGATCTCTCTGTGTTCCCCAGCTGCTTGCCCACTTGCACTACAAAAAGACACTGACATCTCATTTTTCGAAATCGCGATATACAACATCAATCAATAACCAAGTTAACATTTCCAAACCATGAGCGCTTCCCAACCAGTACTCATCCAGTCACAGGTCAGACAACAAATACCTCAGCAGACTGTTCAACAACTTCCTCAGCAACCGGTCCCACAACAACAACAACAACAACAACAACAAATAACAGCACAACAATCACAACAATCACAACAACAACAATTAACGCCCCAAGAACGTGAATTGAATGATGCCACCGCAGATGCTTGGTTGGCGGTTGGTAGCCTAGCAGAAACTTTAGGTGATGCTGATAGAGCTGCTGCTGCTTATGACGCTACTTTAAGACACAACCCTAACTCTGCTGCTGCTTTAACATCATTAGCAAATTTATACAGAGCTCGTGATATGTTTTCAAAAGCTGCTGAATTATATCAGCGTGCTCTAACTGCTAAACCAGAAGCTGGTGAAACTTGGGGACTGTTGGGTCACTGTTATTTAATGCTTGATGATTTACAAAGAGCTTATGCTGCTTATCAGCAAGCTTTATATCATTTGAAAAATCCAAATGTTCCAAAATTATGGCATGGTATTGGTATTTTATATGATAGATACGGCTCTCTGGAATATGCTGAAGAAGCTTTTGGTAGGGTTTTAGAATTAGATCCTAATTTTGAAAAAGCTAATGAAATTTATTTCAGAATTGGAATAATTTATAAACATGAACTGAAATTTGCTCAAGCTTTAGAATGTTTTAAATATATTTTGAATAACCCACCAGCTCCTTTAACTCAATCTGATGTTTGGTTTCAAATTGGTGCTGTTTTAGAACAACAACATGATTATAATGGTGCTAAGGATGCTTACCAAAAAGTTTTAGAAGCTAATCCAAAACATGCTAAAGTTTTACAACAATTAGGTTGTTTATATTCTCAACAAGGTTCTTCTTTCAATAATGCAGATACCGCATTAACTTTATTAAAACAATCTTTAGAAATTGATCCAACTGATGCTCATACTTGGTATCATTTAGGTAGAGTTCAAATGTCAAGATCAGATTATACTGCTGCTTATGAAGCTTTCCAACAAGCTGTCAATAGAGATGCAAGAAACCCAACTTTTTGGTGTTCTATTGGTGTCTTATATTATCAAATCTCTCAATATAGAGATGCTTTAGATGCATATACAAGAGCTATTAGATTGAATCCTTATATCAGTGAAGTTTGGTATGATTTAGGTACTTTATATGAAACTTGTAATAATCAAATTTCTGATGCTTTAGATGCTTATAAACAAGCGGCTACTTTGGACCCAAATAATCCTCATATTCAAGCAAGGTTAGATCAATTAACAAAATTCCAAAAAGAAGGTGGTCAAAATGGTGCAATGCCTCCTCCACCACCTCCTTCTCAACAACCAAGATTACCTCAAGGTATGTTACCTCAAAATGGTGCTCCACTTCAACAACAACAACAACAACAACCTTTACAATACCAAGCTCAACATCAAGCTGTACAACCTCCTCAACAATTACAATTCCAAATACATAACCCATCAACTCCACAAACTCAACAACAACAACAACAACAACAGCAGCAACAGCAACAGCAGCAGCAGCAGCAGCAACAACAACAACAACAACAACAACAACAACAACCTGTATATTCTCAACAACCTATTCAAGCTAAAATACAACCAGCTGCACCATCAAAATCTAAACGTGAATTAGAAGATCAAACAACAAATCCAATAAGAAAGACTAAAAAACAAAATTCTAAACCTTTAGCTCCTTCTACTACTGCTGATCAACAAACCAATACTATCAATGATACAAAAAAATCAAACATTAATAGTCTGGTTAATGCTAATTCTACCCCTGTCACTACTACTAATACCATTTCTGCTGCTGCTGCTGCAACTAATACAAGTACAAGTGGAACGCCAATAATAACAACCACACCAATTGTCAATCTATCAAAACCAAGAGAACGTAAATCCAAATCTGTTGAAAGATCACCTCATCCGGCAACAACTTCAAACAATTCCATTTCACCTCCAGCAAAACCGGTTGAATTAAATGGTGATACTCGTACTGCTGCTGAATTTTCTAAAATTGAAACCACAGAACCAAGTGAAATTGAGAAAATCGAAGAAAAAGAAGTATTAATCAAACCTTCTGAAGAATTACAAGAAGAATTAAAAGAAGAAGAAAAAAATTTAAAAGAAGATCAAGTTGCTGTTGAAGATAAAAAGACTAATGTTATTGAACAACGTAAAATTGATGAAGATGAAGATTATGATGATGAATAAAACTAGGTTCTTCAATTTTATTGATTTGGGGTTCGTTTGTAATCGTTTTTATCCATATGTCTGTTTTTTTTTTTTCCCTTCCCCCCGAAATGTTGTATTATTATGTATATCCCATATCATTTCACTACAGTTATGTTAAAATATATATATATATATTACTTTAAGTCATTCTTTAAATATTCCACTCAACTTAATTTAATTAATACCCAAGCCCAATTTTTTTTCTAAACCTAATACATTCATTCTTTATCAACAACAGTCTCTAAAAACTCTCTTAGTTTCAATATTATTGAATCTTTAATTTCTTGAGGTACCATATCGATTGCAATTGGCTCTAATTCTGAGCTTAAATTTGCGAAATTAGTTGATGCATCAACTTTATCTAAAGTAAAAAAGAAAAAAAAAAAGTTAGTTTATTATCCATAGGTAAAAATCAATTCAAGGCGCTACCACAAGAGCTTGAAATATCTCACTTTTGGCTATGGATCTTATTTGGTCATACCAATTTGATTCGATCAATTTTTGCTTAAGTTCATTTGAAATTCTGAAAAAAAAAAAAAAAAAAAAAAAAATGTTAGTTCTGTTTCTATTATATTCCTCGCTTACTTTTACCTGTCGTATTCTCCAGATTCTATAAGTTTCTGTTGCACTTTTGCTCGTAGTTCGTTATCGTTCAATGACATTGAAATTTATTATTGTTTTCTTTTCATAAAAAATTACTATTTCTTCCAAATTTATTTTCCAAATTGAAATTTTTGAAAACATCAAAATGTGTAAAAGCAAAAAAAAAAAAAAAAAAAACAAACAAATCTGAAAAGTTAAAAATGACTGTGTAATTTTTGAAAACTGAAAACAATTTCAATAAATTTAAATTGAACTTGTTTATGTTCAAACAATTTTTGAGAAGATCAATTGTCATGTCAACTAAACCATCTCCAGAATTAGCTCAAATAATTAAAAAAGAACCATTACAATCATCAAAAGCAAAATGGTCGAAATTAGAATTAATCACATATTCTGATCCAAATGGTAATGAACGATTATGGGAATGTGCCACCAGACCAACAAGACCAACAACATCAGAAGTTGATGCAGTGGGGATAATTGCTTTATTACAAAAACCAACTGGTCCAGAATTATTGCTACAAAAACAATTCCGTCCACCAACAGGAGGTGTTTGTATTGAAACTCCTGCTGGTTTAGTTGATCCAAATGAATCAATTGAAACAACTGCACAAAGAGAATTGTTTGAAGAAACTGGATATTTTGGTACAATCATATCTACATCACCTATTGTATTTACAGATCCTGGATTTTGTTCAACAAATTTAAAAATTGTTACAATGAATATTGATTTTAATGATGAAAGAAATTTAAATCCAATTCCTCATTTAGAAGAAAATGAATTCATTGAAACTTTTTCAATTAAATTGGTGGATTTAGATGAAGAATTATTAATTTTACAAGAAAAAGGTTATAAAATTGATGCAAGGGTTCAAAATATTAATGAAGGTTTAAAATTGGCAAAAAAATTTGGGTTATAAAAATTATTTATATTGAGTAAATGAAATATACAAATTTTGGATATGGGATTTTATAAGTGTAATTTTCAGCAGTTTTTGTTCAACTGAAACACAATTTTCATGTAGAGGAACAAAATTTAGAAGGTTTACTGCTAAAACAATCCATTTGATATGAAATTGATGAAATTCTAGTGAAGTGCAATTATCAAATAGAATCGATATGTCATGATGGGTGGTCGATGGGTTTAAATGAAAATATGTATTTCAAAAAAAAAAATTATCAAGTTTCAACAGTGATTCTCATGCAAAATCTTTCTTTTCTTTTTTTCCATTTTTTTGTGATAGAACATCTATTAGTCTTTATCATTTACTTCACTGTACTATACAGTAGTCACCATACATATTTATCTGTTTAGTATTTCTTCGTAGTTTTCAAATAGGTATTTTTTTTTTTTTTTTCCGTATAACATCTATTAGTTTTAATTCTATTTACTTAACTATTTAATAATTTCCATATTTATTTGTTTAATATTTGGAATTAATTGACTATTTCAGTTTTCTATCCTGTTTGGATTTAGTTCTTCTTTTCTTGTTTTTTCTTTCCATTTTATTTCCTCTTCACTTGATCTTAATTAAATCTATTCTTTTTTTCTTTTAATTCACTTTACTTTATTTAATCGTTGGTCTAAAGATGTTTCACACTATTTGAATAATACGAAAAAGGATACAAAATCATCATCAACAACATCACAGTCATCTAAATCAAATCAACAGTATCGCTATCATAATAACAACAGACGACATGGAAAACATAAACAAAAAAGACCTCAAGTTCACGTATTAGAAAATGAGGAAAATTGTACAGATATTAATTTCATTGTTAAATCTTGGTACCCAAACGTAAAACAGATTTGAACCGTACCCGACATCTGCAGGATTCGAACCTGCGCGGGAAATCCCAAAAGATTTCTAATCTTTCGCCTTAACCACTCGGCCAAGATGCCAATTTTAAATTTTTTGAATTATGTGTTTATAATTGATTACATTTTAAAAATTCCATTTTAAGTATGGAAATTTTAGGTATTTTATATAATAGTTTTAATACATGATATAATTACATTAATAGTTGAGGTTGAGATAGTTTCCATTGTAGCTCTATATAAAGTTTAAATCTTTTTTACTGCTTGTGTCAAATGAATTGAGAAATAAATCTACAAATTAATCAAAAATTTTATAACAAAACGTCTTTTATAATCTTATTTAAGATCGTATAAATGGTAGGTATCTTAATGGGTTCAATCATTCATAAAACAAGTAACAGTAATGATAGTATTCCAATAAAACTAACTGAATTTTCATTTCCAAATCCTTCATATTCAGTAACTGATAATGTTGAACTAGTTTCTGGAATTGTGACATTTTCTGAAGGAATTAAACTAGCTGATGACATTGGAATGGTCATTGTTGATAATGTTGAAGAGCTTTGTTCTAATGCTGAAGATGTGGTATTTGAAATGGTTGGTTGTGATAAGGAAGTAGTAGTTGATGGTTTTAAAGTGACAGTAACTGCTGTACTTGATTTTGAGCTGGATGAATATTCAGCTGATGTGCTTGTGGTGGTATCTTCAATTGGTGTATTGCTTCCATTAACTGGGACAGTGGTGGTTGGTCCTGTAGAAACAGTTGAGATTTCACTTGATGAAGTTGAAGTTGAAACAGTTTTTGCAGTCAATGGACAGTAAGTTGTGTAAATTTGCACAATATTACCAATAGTTTCGGTAATGGTTTGAACAATAACTGAAGAAATGACTTGAGAACACGCATTGTTTGAACATGAGGTGATAGTGACTAAAGTAGTTGATGGCTTTTCGTCAGTAACAATAGATGTAATTTCAGCATTTGCAGTTGAAGCAGTTAAAGTGATTAAACCAGTTGCAACTATAGAAGAATCAGTAACATAAGCACTAGAGACAATTGATGAGGAAGCACTTGAAATAGTGGATCCAATTCCAGTTAATGCAGAAGAATCAGAATCAGAATGAACTGTTGATGTCAAAGTGAAAGTTTCAGTTGATCTCTTGATTAATTTCAAGCCATTGGAGAACGTTAGGGTGATTGTAACAGTGACAGTAGCTGAGCTTGATTTTAATTCTTTAGCTTTGATTTGAGCTTTAAAATCTTGTGTAATATCACCAGTATATTGGTAGTCAAAAGAGCTACTACTAAATTGGTAATTTGTTGGAGAAACATTGTTGTTGTTAATGAAAGAATCAACACTCTTAAACTTAAATTCACCAGCATTGTTTGCTGAGATTTCAACGTTTTGTAATGGTCCCAAACCAGCTGGGATAACAATATTCCAAATTGGAGAACCTCCATTGTATGAACCAGAAATTGATGGTGATAAAGTAGTTGATGGTAAAATAGGTGATTTACTGGATAGTAAAATAGCCGATGAAGTTGATAGTGATATGGATGGTGGAATAGATTCTGTAAAAGAAATTGAATTGTTTGAATAACCTCTAAATGATGAAATTTGAGAAGCAGCTGAACCTGAACTACTGGATAAAACACTTGCTAAGGTTATCGTTGGGAAAACAGTGGATGAAGTACCAGAAGAAGGAGTAGAAGCATCTGTGTTCATAGCTTCTGAAGTGGTTGAAGCTGAATTAGCTGTAGAAGCTGATTCTGTTAAAAGAGTTGCTGTTGAACTAGCTCCTAAAGTTGATGTGTTTATAGATGAAGTTTCTGTAGAAGAAAAAGTAATTGAAGATGTCGCCGAATTTGAAAATTCAATTGAAGAACTACTTGAAGATGAAGAAGTGAAACCAGCAGTACAAGTAGTTAAACCTGTTGGTCCAGCATAATAGTCACCTAATGATGAAGAAGCTGCAAAAATGTTAACAGTTTCAATAGCAGTAACTGGAATTGCATTTGAAGCAACTAAAGCAGTATCATCATAACTTGCGACTTTAACCGAGTTTGCAATAGGACCATCAATGTTAACAATATTTTCAACGCCTTGAGTTGGAGCACCAATTAAAATCTCACTAGAATCAACATCAAAGACAAAATAAAATTGACTGAAGAAAGTCCAACCTAATTGGAAAGCATCTTGTGAGCTAACTCTCCAGTTAACAGTACAATAGTTAGTACCTGTGACAGTTTGAACAAATAATGAAGTTGGGATTTCAACTTGATGTCCACCAAAATCAAGAGATAATGACTGTGCATTATTACAATCAAAAATGTAACCACCCAAAGTTGATTCATACTTAGCTTGATATTTGTTTAATAAACCGATGTAAATATCATTTGGCATATATAACCCAGTAGAAGAACCAGTGTCAATTAAGACTGGGTATGAATTACCATGAGTTAAAGTTTCACAGCCTGCAAAAACTTCAAAAAGTTTTACTGTCCATGATTTTGATTCAATGACTGGAATAGCAACAAGATCACCAGTGAATTTCCCAGTGTCAATACCACCAAATGAAAATTCACCATCATAAATGGTGTTTTGGGAAACAGAAAACGTTTTTCTTGCAATAACTTGTTGATCATATAAAGTATCAATGAAATTTGGATCTGGATTATTTGGATAATAACCTAAACCAAAAATATTAGTTAGATCTGAAGCTGTATCAACATAACCAAAAGTTAATTCTGCAGATTGAGTGAAACTGCTATCAAATGCAACGTTATCTTTTGACCAAGTACCATAAAATGTGGTACCATCGGCATAAGCAACACTGTAATCAGTACCTAAACTGGTAAACGTTGTAGAATCATTTGAATTCAAACCATAAGTTGAGATTTCTGAAGATTGAACATAACAAGTATAAGAACCAGTATCAAATGAAATTAAGACTGAGTCATGTCCACTTCCAAAATAAAAATCGGTACTTGGAACAATATAACTTTTCAAAGTTGTATCTAAAGTAACTGAATCTTTTTTCGCAAGACGTTTAAAATTGTTTGTAGCTCCAACTGGAACTCTTAATAAACCATGAGCTTCATTAGCAAGAAACAAACAAGAAGCTAACAAACTGGACGATAGTGTGAATCTCATAATGATGTAAGATTAAAGCGAGCGACAAAAGGGTATCAAAATAAAATGAAATAAAATGAAATAAGATGAAATAAGATGAAATAAATAAGTGAATGAATGAAAGTTGGTCTTGTATTTACCACTGAAAGTGTTTAAGTCGTTGTGAGTGGTGAACTTGTTTATGTGTACTTTTGAATTAGCGAGTTGTTTTCATTTTATAACGTTTCACGCTTCTTGAATCTCTGTTGATGATGCGGTATCAATTTTTTCATATGGGAATGTTTTTGTTTATTGTTTTACGCTATATTTTTATGTGAACACTGAAGCGCGTTCACCATTAAACTTTTTGTGTCTCAGTGGTGAACAAAGTTTAAATTTTGGTGTATTTTGAGCTCAGTTTTTTCCGTATTGGAAATAATTTCAGTTCTGAGATACATTTTATGAGATCTTCAAGGTGTTTTGTTGCTTTTTCCCGCTACTTTACCATATCTTAAGCTGTGAATCATCCTTTATAACGTCCTAAATGTCCCCAAATCACAGCTTGTGTCCCATGCAGGAACGGAAGGGGCGTTGGATGAACTGTAGTTAGTGACGCAGGAACAGCGCCTGTTATGCATGTTTTTTTACTAGAGGACTTTTTTTTAACAATAGAGAAGTTAGAACTTAGAACTTTTCTCAAATATTTTGATGATGAAACTTTTTTCGTTGAGAGTTGATTTTTGATTCTTGAGGTCTAGATTCTAAAAACAAGATAAATCATGATTTCATGCTACATAATGTGTTTGAACTTTGAGGTTTGTCAACTTCGTGATTCGTGAATCTTGATTTTTTTTTACTATTCTAAGATTTGAGTTTCATAATTTATCTCTCGAGATTCGAGATTCAACTGCAGATGTTCTACTTAGTATTGTTCGTAGACCGTAGTATGTCTATTTCTTGTAGCTTGTTATAAAAATTGTAGCAGCTTGTGAACTGCAGTCTGATCCTGTAATTTAATGGACTTTGTAAACTGCTAAATAATTATGGAAAAACTCAAAAAAATTATTATAAAACTTCATTTTGCAGATCGACTGAGTTATTAATATATATATTATTACCTACATTCCAGGAAGCCAGTAAATACAAATCTCAAATCAGTTGCGTAGATTAATGCTTCTTTTCAACACTTGTTTACTGAAGTGTGCCACAAATTACAATATATAATTTTGTACGTATAATTTTCAATATAATTATGTGGCTAGTAATTTAAGTTAAGATTGAGTAAACAATTCAAGATTTAAAACAAACTTTTTCAATTAGCCATTTAATTAATATTTAAATATAATTATAAAAATATATCAATTTTACTGATAATAATATAACATTGATTAACGTCGCCAAACCATTTTATTACCATGTTTAATTAATAATATATGTACTTCTTTTTTTCTGTGCTAAATATTGTTAAATAGCTGTAGGCCAAAAAATCTGAATATTTAATAGAGACCAATTCTATAGACTACATCTGAGATTCTGATCTAATTCAACAAAACTTAACGGTTAATTATACTTTTAATTTATATAAAAACTTCTAATTTTTTTTGACAACATATAAAACATTTATTTTTATTATTTTTCCAGCTTAAAAAGCGTTACCAAAACCTTGGCCAGTTGGTTGGTAACCTAAACCACCATTAGTGATCATTAATCTTTGAGTTCCTGACGATGAATCTTCAGTTTCAGATTTTTTAGCTTCTTCTCTAACCTTTAAATCTTTTAATAATTTCTCCAAATTTTCACTTCTCTCTCTTTCAATTGTAATTTGATATGGTTTGATATAATCATTCAAATCATGTAACCAAGCTAATTCTAAAACTTTATCATAACGGACTAAACTATATCCAGTGTATAACAATGCAATGAAACCTTCATTATTACCCGTTTCAACAAAGTAAGTTAATAAATCTTCAGCAACTTCTGTAGAGTTTGAAATAGCTGCAGTTTCAATAGCATCTTTCCATAATTGATCTGTTTTCAAAATTGATATAGCTTTATTCCATTTCTTGTTCTTACGGTATAGATGAGCAGCAATTTGTCTGAAGAAAATCAACTCATGCTTCTCTAATCTACCAGCTAAATCAATTGAATCATATTTATCATAAGAGTCAATAACACTTCTTAAAGTTTCATAATCTTCTTCTTCTAATAATAAATTATGGTAAGCTGCATTGACAACTGAGTTGTTTTTCTCCAAAACACTAATCAAAAATGGTTTGATTAAAGGTAAATTATCAGATTTTTCAAAAATTCTAACAGTTCTTGGGATATCTAATCTTGGAGTTAAAACAGATAATAAATCAGTTAACAAAGATGGATGTTGATTAACATAGAAGTTGATAGCTTTATAATAAAGTTCAAGATTTGCAACTTTAACAATAATCTCTTTGAATGAAGAATGTTCGAAACTTGAAGCTGCTTTTTCAATCATGGTTAATGCTGCATTATCCCATTCATCATAATGAGCATATAAGAAAATCAATTCAGGCCATAAATGTGCAGTCTCAGTAGCTCTAATAACTTTTGGAATGTTGATTCTTGACCAGAATAATTTCAAATGTTCCATAGTTTTTGATGGGTTATATTTAGTGTATAAAATGGCTAATTCAGTAAACATTCCCATATGAGCTCTTTCTAAACCTAAACCGGCTTCAAATAATGAAGTTAATTGATCAAAATAACCTTGTGATTCATATTTCTCAACCAATTCATCTAATTCTTCAGCATGAACAATTAAATTCAAACCACAAATTTGTGCTAAACGGAATTCTTTATGTTCAAGACAAGCATCATTGACTTGTTTCCAAACTTTAGTGTTACTTGCTTTTCTTGCACAATCAACAGCTGATTGATAATCATCTAAGAAAACCAAAGTACTTGCTAATTTAGAATAATTTGAAACTGAAGAGTATAATAATTTAGCAGCTTTATAATCTTTACGATCATATAATTTATCACCAATTTCATTCAAATCTGCAACGTTTGAAGTGTTCAAAAATGATTCAATTTCATTTAATTTTCCTAGCTCTGCATATGAAATAATTAATGATCCATCAATCTTTGGTTCTTTTAGTTGTTCTCTAGCAACTTTCAAATATTTAACTAATTCTTCAAATTTACCAGCCGATTCAGCAATGTCAATGACATTTTCATAATTGGAAACATCATTGGATTTAATATAAGATTCAATAGCTTCTGGAATACGTAAACCATTCAATTGAGCACCAGCCAATTGACTCCAAATATCTTTATTGTCAAGTTTTTCAGCATAGGTTTCAGCTCTATCTAACGATAAAATATCATCAGTTAAAACTCCTAATGCTTGGGAAAATAATTTATTCTTATTATAAATTTCAAAAGCTTCTTCATGTAAACCAGCCTCAGTACATAAACCACCAATTTCAATTGGGTCAAATTGATCTAATTTATCAATATAAGAACTAACTTTAGTTGGCTCAACTTTAATAGCAGTCAACAATAGCAAACCTTGTAAAGATGGGTTTTCACTAAATGGAGATGGTTCCAAAATGATTTTTTCTAATAATTCAATCAATTCTAAAGTTAAACCATTTTCCATAAATGCTTTAACGGTTAAAGAAACAGGTTCAGCATCTTTTGATTCAGGAATAGCAGTACCAACAACTTGATCAATTAATTGTCTTCTATGAATGTTTTCTTCACTTAAAACTTTGTTCCATAAAGTAGAATCAGATCTAGCTAATAAATATCTTGCTTGATATTTAAACATTGAATTCTCATTTGTGATTCTAATTAATTCATCATCATTCATACCTTTTTCATAAGCAATGTAGGCTAAATATGGATCTCTCTTTTCACAGTAATGACCAACTTCTAAAGTATCATAAAATTGATTCTCTTTCAAGAATTTTTCAGGGTTATTGTTTGAATCAATGTAAATTTTAGCTAAAGTGTTATAAACAGCTTGATCTTGAGAACCAGAATTTAAAGTAGCTTCCAAAAATGGTAATAATAATTTCAAGCGGTTTCTTTTTTCAACTTCAGCAGTTAATTCAGCAACTGGAACTTGACCCAGGACACTTTGTAATAAGTTTTTGATAACTGATTCATCACAGTCAACATCTAATAAAGCAGCAACAACTTGGGGGGTTTTAGATGGGTTAACTTGTTGAACATAAACTTCAATGAATTTGAAAAATTGATGTTTGTATAAATACAAAACTAAATCATGAACATAATTAAAACGATCACAAACAATAATCAATGGTAATTGATCCTGTAAGTTTGCATCTTTCAAGAAATTTTTAACTTTTTCTGGATCATAAACATTGTTGTCTTTAACAATACGTTCAACCTCTTTAAATTGGCCTAATTTAGCAGCAGATTGAATGTATTTGAAAATAACTTCTTTATCATCAGTTAAGTTAACAATTGAAGCTAAATAGTAGTATAAACCTTCATAACTCTTGTAATCTTCAAATAATTTGATTAAAGTTGAAGAACCTAATAATTCAGAATACTTGGTTGCAACTTGAATGATGATTTGTAAATTTTGAGCAATATTTTTATCCATTAGTTCTCTTAAAGCAACTAAAGATTGCTCAACGTTCAATTTACCAAAATAACTAACTAACCAATCAGCTGGGATAGCAGTGGTGTTTACAATAACTCTTTTAATATCTTTAATATCAGAGAAATTTTCCAAAGCTCTTTGATATAATCCAGCTTTTTCAGATAGTTGAGCAATAGTTTGTTTATCATAATGATGGAACATTTCATTACCTAAGATGGCATCAGCAACTTGAGGAGCATGTAATAAGTTGATTTCCAAAACTCTTGTTTGCAAATGTCCTTGATTTGGAGAATCGCTTTTGAGAGCATCTAATAAAAATGAAGTACCTTGTTGAATAAAATTTTGGGAAAAGAAAATATCAGCAATTTTTTCAATATCAATTTGTCCACTAGTAGATGGTGAATTCAATAGACTAACAGCAAATTCCGCAGCTTTATCTGGGTTAGATCTTAATAAGTTTGAAATCAGAACCAAGAAATTTGGTTGATAACCAACTTTTTCAGCATATGGAATGATTTTTTCAAATTGACCTAATTCAGCTAAACAAGAAATAACTTTGATATGAGACTGGGCTCTTAAATAAATGGCTAAAGCTAAAGTGACATCAAATGGTTTAACAATATCACCTAATTCTTCAGAGGAGGTAACTTTATCTTGCTTCAAATAATTTTCAAACAATTCTTTACGATTTTGTTGTAAAATTGGTTTAGCAAATTCAATAGTTTCAAAATGATTTAATTTTCCTTTAATCAATAAAGCTGAGAAATATTGTAAAATTGGAGAAATTGTACCTGCAGTAGTTTGAATATTTCTTAATCTTTGAATTGTTTGAGGAGTTCTTAGTTGTTCAGAAGATGCGGCAATTTTAGCAGCATTACCATAATCACCTTGTTGTAACAATGATTCAAACTGTTGTTGGAATAAGTTCTCAGCACCTGGTAAACCACCTCTTGAAGCTAAAGATAAAGCTAATGAAACATTTGCTAATTTATTCAAAACATATGGGACAATTTGATCTTTAGCTATTTCCACGGCTAAAACTTGACCTTGTTTGGTAATAGTTAAGATACCGTCACCGTTGTTGTAACTTGAAGAGACAAAAACAGAAGATTCAGTGATTCTATTGAAGAATAAGTTTGCACCTGTTTCTAATTCATATAAATGAATGTAACCGTATTTAGTTAACAAGTAAATGACACCATATTTCTTTGAAACTTGAATACCAACTGGAAAATCATTTGGCAAGTCTGGTAAGAAGAAAATATCAACAGATTGTTTTTGGAAAGGAGGGTTGTTAGCATCATGGTCGATTTCAATAATGTGTAATTGACCACCAGTAGCAGATCTGTTTGCACAAACAAAGACTTGAGTCGGAGAAGCAGCACCTTCCAATAGGATAGTACTGAAGATTGCAACATGACCTTCAATGGCTTGGGAAACATTTCTTGCTTTTGAAAATAATTGAATTTTACCAGCGATACGTCCATTTTCTTGGGTAATACCAACAACAGCAAACCAATCTGAGTGAACGTTGGAGACAAAATTTATGATTTGGGTGTTGTTCAAGTTTGCATGTCTAGTAGTAAGCTTCACTGGACCAGTAGTTTGTTGGCCATCAAAAACATTCCATGTGTAAATACTTGAAGCTGTAACTAAACCTAATTGTTCTTCATTCAACCATTTCCAAAAAATAACAGGCTCATCCATATTGAATGATTTCAATTTTTCCTTAGCAGCCAAGTTGAAGATCTGTAAAGTTGTACCATTTGCTCTCAAAGAAATAATGAATTTTGAAGGATGTAAAATAGCGTTGTCCGCAGACATAGATTTTCTGATGACCTCAAAGTTGTTTTGCAAGTCGACAATGGCAACGGTGTTGGCGCCATCAATCTGTTCTCTCACAACAACATAGTGATCACTTTCCAAAGTGGTTGATCTAAAATCCAACGATTGAGGATTGATTCCCAACGCTGTCAAATTAGTCAGTTCCACAAATTCAATTGGAATATCACTCATTTTCAGCAGTGTTTAGACAATTGAACTAAGCTGGCGGTATTGATTAAAGCGTTTGCTGTTGCTCTGTAGAAAGAAGCCGAAACTGAATTCTGAAATTGAACAACACTTCTTTTCCCCCTTTTGAAAAACCAAAGATTTCAATCCGGGTGGCAAATTCTGAGATGCGCAAAAAAAAAAAACATTAAAAAAAAAACCAACCAAAAACAGCGGGTAATCTAGTAGGGACACTACTCTTATGACCTCTCAACCTTAATCACTCTCAAGTTTTAACGGTGTTACAGCTATTGTTTTAAGCAGAGAGATGAAGTAGTTAATGTAGTCTACGGCTGATTATAAATAACTTCTCTATTTGAATCTATAATTTTACAGCAAACACTTAGTTAAACAGCACTTCTAAGTCAAATTTACCGTCTTTTTTAGTGATAACACCGTCTTCAGTGACAATACCGTCAATCAACTCATGTGGAGTGACATCAAATGAAGGGTTCCACACATCTATACCTGGTGCTGCAACACCGACTTTCCCATTGACTGGGTTACCAGCAGCATCACGAACAACTTCGTTAGTGGTCAAATCAATGACACCTCCACTGACATATCTCAATTCATTAGGTGGTCTTTGTTCCACAATAATGTCATCACCAGTTTCTGTTTTACGGTCAATGGTGGTTTTTGGAGCAACAACCAAAAATTTGATATCAAATTGTTTACAGATCAAAGCTAATTGATAAGTACCAATTTTGTTAGCAGTGTCACCATTTTTAACAATTCTATCAGCGCCAACAACACATGCTTTAATTGGTGCTTTATCAGCACTCTTGTTCAACGTTGAAATTAAGTAAGTAACCATGGAATCAGTGACTAATGTGGATGGGATCAGTTCATAAACTAATTCATAAGCAGTTAGTCTAGCACCTTGATTATATGGTCTAGTTTCTAAAGGATAAACACGAGTCATTGATATTTCGCCTTCAACTCTAGTTCTTTTATGTGTTGGTTCTTCACCTTCTTTCAAACCATGTTTGGCTAGAGTATCTTTCCATAAAGATCTAACAACACCAAGAGCAGTACCGTAACCTGAAGTGGCTAAAGAGCCAGTGTTACAAATCGTCAAGATACCAAACTCACCTTCGAAACCTTCTTTTTTCAAACTATTCAAAATCCAGTCTTTACCATGTTCACCTAGTTTAACGTTGTTGGCATAATCATCATCAATTAGTGCAGTACTAAATTTCAAGATCTTTGGGAATAAATCGTCAACAGAAGTGACATCAGTAGATGATTCAATGATAGCAATGATTTCATTAATAGCATTTGATAAATTAACAGCAGTTGGTCTACTTTCAATCAAATAGTTCAATCTTTGAATCAACTGAGATTTAAAATTACTGATATCTTTTAAGTCGTAATAACCTTGGTTGTTGAACTTACCACAGATGTATAAGCTTAGCTCACAAACAACAGACAAAGCACCAACAATAGCAATGGCTGGTGCACCTCTAACTTGCATTTTCTTGATAACATCAAAGGCATCTGCAATTGTGTTGACTGAAATGTATTTAGTGGTGTACGGCAGCAAAAGCTGGTCCAAAACTTGAAGTGAAATGGACTCTCTGTCAAATTTTATTGCTTCCAAAGTAGACATAGTTTGTAGGTTGTGAGTCAGGACTCAGGAGTTTGAAGAAGGGCGTAATTATTGAAGAATTCAAATCTTTTGTACTCATGCATATTTTTTTTTTTTGTATGTAGCTCGAACTTCGGAGTTCCATATCGAAGCAGTGAGTTTGTTTTCGTTTTGATATGACAGTACCCAGTTGTAGAGATACAGTATACTGCTAATCAACTACCAGCTGAAAGTACCGTAAAAATGACACTCCAACTACTCATTAATTTTTGTTTCATTATTATTTTTGTTTTACTGAAATTTATACATATAAATTCGAATCTTACTCGCTGTATCCATCGATTAGAAGTGCAATGTTCATACCCAACAGCACCACCACCAAAATTGAAAAATACCAATTAGTAGGTTTACGAGACCCAGTAGTTTTTCTCTCATTAATATAGTGTTTGATGCTATTGTAATAATTGAACAGACCAATCATCAAAGACACAACTGATAGTACAAAAAGAATCACAGAAAACCCCCAGACATATTTTTTAGATCTATTAGGATGGTTCAAATGGTATTTTTTGGTGTAATCCAATCGATAGTCCAATAAAACAGCAAAACTCACTAGACATAGTGTTCCTGCAAATTTACAAAATTGAAGAAGAGACCGTTCTGCCTGCAAACAGTCTCTGGCAATAGAAGTTTTCAGCTCACTGACCAGCATTGTAAGCTTCTACAGCCTTTTGAGCTCCAGCCGAGTCACAAACTTCCTAAAAGTTCAAACTGTTTACCTCTTTTTAACAGCCAAAATAAAAATGTAAGATAAAATTTCTTCTTTCAATTTTGAAGAGCTCATCGCTGCAACTTGAAAAAAAAAAAAAATTTATTTTAATTGTAATATTTTACTTATAATTCATCAGACATTTTAGCCATTTCCAAACCATGTCTTACACTCCGCTAGAGCCTAGACAAGAGCAACAGGGCGTTGCAACAGTGTTATGTTGTAACTGTGGTGTTCCTATGGACGGTTCCACCGGTCTTGTCATGTGTTACGACTGTATCAAATTAACAGTGGATATTACTGAAGGTATACCTCGTGAAGCTAATGTTTCTTTTTGCAGAAACTGTGAGAGATTTTTACAACCACCAGGTCAATGGATCAGAGCAGAGTTAGAATCCAGAGAATTATTAGCTCTATGTCTAAGAAGATTGAGAGGTTTGAATAAAGTTCGTTTGATCGATGCTTCATTTATTTGGACCGAACCTCATTCCCGTCGTATTAAAGTCAAGTTAACTGTTCAAGGTGAAGCTATGGCTAACACCATTATTCAACAAAGTTTTGAAGTTGAATATGTCGTTATTGCTATGCAATGTCCAGATTGCGCTAAATCTTATACTGTTAACACTTGGAGAGCTGCTGTTCAAATTAGACAAAAAGTTTCCCATAAAAGAACTTTCCTTTACTTAGAACAATTGATTTTGAAACATAATGCTCATGTTGATACCATTTCCATTCAAGAATCAAAGGATGGTTTAGATTTCTTTTATTCTCAAAGAAATCATGCTGTTAAAATGATTGATTTCTTAAGTTCCGTTGCACCAATCAGTTCTAAAAAATCTCAAGAGTTAATTTCGCAAGATACTCATGCTGGTACATCCATGTATAAGTTTTCTTTCAGTGTGGAAATTGTTCCTATCTGTAGAGATGATTTAGTTATTTTACCAAAAAAATTAGCACAATCTTTAGGTAACATTTCAAGAGTTGTTTTATGTTCCAAGATTTCAAATACTGTTCAATTCTTAGATGTCAATACATTACAAATTGCCGATATCACATCTGCAGTTTATTTTAAAAAACCTTTCCCATCATTAGCTGAAGTTTCTCAATTAGTTGAATTTATTGTTTTAGATGTTGAACCAACTGGTTATACTAAAGGTAAACATGTTTTAGCTGATATCACTGTTGCAAGAGCTTCAGATTTAGGATTAAATGACCGTGAATTTTACGTTAGAACCCATCTTGGTGGTATTTTACATCCAGGTGATTCTGTTATGGGTTACTACACTTCCAATTCCAATTATAACTCTGAATTATGGGACTCTTTAGACTCAGATAATGTACCTGATGTTGTTTTAGTGAAGAAACACTATGCAAGAAAAGCACGTAAACACAGACAATGGAAATTAAAGAGAATGGCCAAAGAACATGCTGATATTGTGGCCAATGACACATCCAGAGCTGCTAAACAAGAAGCTGAAAGAGCTGAGAAAGATTACGAAATCTTTTTACAAGAATTAGAAGAAGATCAAGAATTAAGACAGACTATTAACTTGTATAAAAGTCAAGAACCTGTTCCGAATGCCGCTGCTGAAACTGAAGAAGTTGATGAAGATGAGATGGACGAAGATGAAGATGCTCCAGGTATCGATATCGATGAATTGTTGGACGAGTTGGACGAAATGACTTTGGAAGCTTGAGCATTTCACTTTGTTTGCATTTTATTCTGTTCTGTATATTATTAGTTAGTCAATTCAACAGGTTTAATACATTATTAGTTGGTTTAATTGTAGTAATTATTTCTTGAAAAAATAAGTTTATTTTGTAATTATTCAAAAATTTAAGGAACCAAATCAACAATCAGTTAACGCTTGAGAACAAAATCATCAATGACAACGGAGTACGTTACAACAGGCTCAATTATATCATTTGTGGACTCTTCTTTTTTCCACAAGTTTTCTAATTTGAAATTGGATCAATTGAAGCTTGATTCTTCGAAAGTTAAGATTGTGACAATTTATAACATAAAATCAATTGCGAATGAAGAACCAACTGCTGTTTCTTTTACAGCTGAAAGTTTTGGAAGGATTGAGGAATTTACATAGTAAGGTTTTTGAATCGTGTTCGTGGAAGGTAATAACAGATAATAACACATTTTTTCTAGTCCTTCAAATTCCATTTTATCAACAACAGGATACCTTCACAATTTCAATACTATTGAAGAATTCAAATCTCTAGACAAATCAAAATTTTTGAAAGAAGCTGGTCAAGAGATATTAGGTCATATTAAAGATAAATCAGTATTGGAAAACCCATCTTTACTAAATACTTTCCAAATAATAAGTTTTGCTGATTTAAAGAAGTTTAAAATTTATTACTGGATTGCTTTCCCATCGCTACAAACCAAATGGGAAATCACATCCAAAAAAGTTGTTGATGAAATTGAACATGACGTTTTAGAATGGATTGAAAAAGTTGATTTAAATAACAAGGGTCATTTTATTATAAACAAGGAAAATAAAGTTGAATCATTATCAAATCTAGAGACCTATGCTACGAAAGATGATTCTTTAACAGTAGGATTTATTGATTCTTCAAGACAATCTAACTCATTTTCAAAATTTTTAACAAACTATCTTGCGATGTTTGCACACTATGATTATAAAACTTTAATCCTTAAAATCTATAGATTAGACTCCAATACTTGTACTGAATTGAACATAACCAACACTGGCAGTGATTTTACAAAAGTCACAGGATGGGAACGTACATCTCAAGGTAAACTAGGCCCTAAACTAGCAGACTTAAGTTCTTTAATGGATCCAATAAAACTAGCTGAACAATCAGTTGATTTAAATTTAAAGCTAATGAAATGGAGAGTTGCACCACAGATTGATCTTGATGTTATTAAAAAAACCAAAGTTTTACTTTTAGGTTCAGGTACTTTAGGAAGTTACGTTGCAAGAACTTTATTAGGATGGGGTGTTAGAAATATAACATTTGTTGATAATGGTAAAGTGTCATATTCAAATCCTGTTCGTCAACCATTATTTAATTTTGAAGATGTGGGAAAACATAAAGCTGAAGCTGCTGCTAATTCTTTGAAGAAAATATTCCCATTGGTTAATGCTGTTGGTGTTCATTTAGAAATTTTAATGGCTGGCCATCCTATAACTAATGAACTTCAACAAGAACAAGAATTTAATAATTTGGTTGAACTAATCGACTCCCATGATGCTATTTTCTTATTAACAGATTCAAGAGAAGCAAGATGGTTACCAACAGTTATAGGAAATATTAAAGATAAAATAGTGATAAATGCAGCTTTAGGGTTTGATGGATATTTAGTAATGAGACATGGTGTTCCAGGTAACAACCTTGGATGCTATTTTTGTAACGATGTTGTTGCACCGTCAGATAGTTTAACAGATAGAACTTTAGATCAAATGTGTACAGTTACAAGACCAGGCGTTGCATTACTTGCAGCATCTTTGGCAGTGGAGTTATTAGTTACAATTTTGCACCACCCTTTGAAACAATACGCTGGAAATATATCAGATAAACAACCAACAGTATTAGGTGAATTACCTCATCAGCTTCGTGGATTTTTACATAATTTTAATATTTTGAAATTGAACACCCCAAACTATGAGCATTGTTCTGCTTGTTCTCAAAAAGTTTTAGATGAATTTAATGACAAAGGTTGGGAATTTGTTAAACAAGCATTGAATAATCCAAAATATCTTGAAGGTGTCAGTGGATTAACAGAAGTACAAAGAAAAGCAGAAGAAGCAGTTGCTAATTTTGAGGAAGATTTTACAGACGAAGAAGATTGGTGAATACGTCTATATAAAGATGCTGCTGACTAGAGATCCTAGAAGCTAGTAGAAGATCTAGTGCTATAGCCAGCACCTGAAATAATGATAATGAAATGAATGATAATCATATTGTAGTTACCCTATCTGACTCACTTTCTTCAGATTGTAATGTAAATTCAAACCAAAGAAACTACTCTTTTTAGCATTGAGTATTGAGAGAAAGTAGTTGTAGACCCTGCTGGACATGAGTAACAACTGAGAGCTCACAAAAAAATGTTTTCAATGCCAGTTTTTCCAATGATTGAAAACTTCATTTCCTAATTCAGGTTGTTTTGAACGTCAACTTTTTTTCCAATATCAAAATGAAATTATTTCAAAAAATATTTAGTAAATTCGATTATTCAAGGACTCCAGATAACTATAATGCCTGATACAAAGAGAGGAACTCAAGGAGTACATGAAGAAGAACCAATTGCAAAAAGAGCAAGAACGAATGAGAAAAGTGGAAGGCAAAATAAGAATAGAAACAATTTAAAGAAAGAGAAAATAAAGAAAATCAAAATAGAGGATGACGAAGAAGAAGAAGAAGATGACGACGAAGATGATGACGAGGAAGAGGTGATATTGGATGATGACGATGAACCTGAAGATTTAGCAGATGCGAAAGATGAAGAGGACGATGACGAGGAAGATGGTGATAATGATGAACAAGAAGAAGAAGAAGAAGAAGATGAAGAAGAAGAAGTTGAACCAGAAAAAGCTGAAGACATAGATGAAGAAGAAGAAGAGAAAAGACGAACAACAACATTTGAATTTGATGGTGTAACATATACATTTAAAGAAAGACCATCAGTACTTGAAGAACGTGAAGGTAAAATTGAATTTAGAGTGGTGAATAATGACAATACAAAGGAAAATCTTATGGTTCTAACAGGATTGAAGAATATTTTTCAAAAACAATTACCTAAAATGCCTAGAGAATATATTGCTAGATTAGTTTACGATAGAAGTCATTTATCTATGGCAGTTGTTAGAAAGCCATTGACTGTTGTTGGTGGTATAACATATCGACCATTTAATAGTCGTGGATTTGCAGAGATTGTGTTTTGTGCTATTTCATCTACAGAACAAGTTAGAGGTTATGGTGCACATTTAATGAATCATCTGAAAGATTATGTTAGAGCAACTTCACCAATAAAATATTTTCTGACTTATGCTGATAATTATGCAATTGGCTATTTCAAGAAACAAGGTTTTACTAAAGAGATTACATTGGATAAACATATATGGATGGGCTACATTAAAGATTATGAAGGTGGTACGTTAATGCAATGTTCAATGCTACCTAAAATACGATATTTGGATAGTGCCAAAATTTTATTATTACAAAAAGCAGCAGTTCAAAGAAAAATTAGAGCCATATCCAAATCTCATATAGTAAGACCAGGATTGAAACAATTCAAAGACACTAAAAATATAAAACCAATAGATCCAATGACAATACCTGGATTGAAAGAAAGTGGATGGACACCAGAAATGGATGAACTTGCACAAAGACCAAGAAGATCACCCCATCATGCTTTTATGCAACATTTATTGACAGAAATGCAAAATAATGCTGCATCATGGCCATTTTCGATACCTGTTAATAAAGATGAAGTTCCAGATTATTATGAAGTTATTAAAGAACCAATGGATTTAAGCACTATGGAATCTAAACTAGAAAATGATCATTATAATACTGTTGAAGATTTTGTCTACGATGCCAAACTGATTTTCAATAATTGTCGTTCATATAATAATGAATCTACTACTTATTACAAGAATGCAACTAAATTAGAGAAATTTTTTAATTTGAAAGTTAAAGAAGTTCCTGAATATTCTCATTTAGTTGATTAATTAAATTTCCAGCAGTATTACTACACTTCAAAACCGTTAAACTCATGCTTTTGTCATAGGAGAAATTTACAGCAAAACTTGGATCATTTATAATACTGAGTTTAGTTCAACGAGCACAATGCCAACAAGAAAAATTGTAGTTTTATTATACTTTCGTTTATTCAACTTATTAAAAAGCTATATCTAGTTAGCAGGTAGGTCTGTATCAACTTCTTGTTCTTTCAAAGTTTTAATGATTTCAGCAGTAACATCATTTTCATAAATTTTGAAACCTTCACTTTCAGTAACAGAACTTAATTGAACATTATTTTCATCTAGTTTTTCTTCCATAACTTGCTTCAAAATTTTTAATATTAATAATTCGGCTTCTTTTAAAGTTAATGAGCTATGATATTCGTTCAATAATTCGGCTTGAGCACCTTCAGAACCTGAACCAATAGCTTTAGCTTCATATCTGTAGAAAGTTCCAGAAGGTTCAGTATGATATAATTGTGGACCTTTCTCCTTATCAAATCCTGCAACTAATAAAGCAACACCAAAAGGTCTTGACATCAAACGTTCTTCACCAGAAGCTCCTTCACCAAATCTTAAAGCTAAATCAGCAACAGACTGCGTTAGACTTTCAACACCAATTGGCTCGTCATAATACAAACTGTGATTAACGGAACTTAATCTAGCATGGTCAATAATACTTCTGGCATCTGCTGTTAAACCTGACATTGCACAACCAATATGTCTATCAATTTCCACAATTTTTTCAATTGAAGAAGATTCAAGTAATGAAGAAGTGACTCTTTTTTCAACACCCAGAACCACACCTTCAGAGGTGGCAATACCTATAGCGGTTGATCCTAACTATCAATTGTTAGCAACAAACTTTGTAATTATTTGAAGTGAAAACAAAGTGGATTTAAAATCTGATTGCAAAAACTCACTTTAATTGCCTCCAAAGAGTACTCGACTTGAAACAAACGGCCTTCTGGTGAAAATGTACTAACACCACGGTCGTATTCACTTCTTGTAAGAAACATTGTGCTGGTTTTATGATTGTTGGAGCGTTGTTTGTTTGGTCTTAATGTTGAAATTTTAGTGGCAAATTTATGGGAATTTTGATCTTAAGAGAGTTACCCTGCTCAAGATTTGACTGATATTTGATGATTTAAGCGTAATTTCTACTTTTTGCTAAGTTTTAGAAGCCTACTAAAAACTAAGAGTTACTGCTTGTGTAAAGCAAGTTGATAACCAGCTTTTAGAGCACACAACCAACCAAATTACGAGATAATTAGCAAAATATAGGAAAATTTCAGGGTAACCTTTAATTTATATTTCGCGTTTTGTTTACAATCTAAAATAATTTTAAAATCAACCAAAACAAAACAAAACAAAACAAAGAAACAAGCTCACAGCGACAGGAGCAAGACGAACAGAAATGGAAAAGGCATGCTATTTTTTAAAGATTTTGTTATCTTGAATTAAAACAATAGTAACATTTTTTTCAGGAGACGTTCACGGTGAGATTTGCTGAGATTGATACACACGACAAATGGTACAGCGGCAAGCTCGTGAACTTACAACCATTATTTGCTGAACATCAGCTCATGAAGCCCTACCCACTGTCAGATATAAAGGATATCAGAATCCAGGAAGCTTTGGTGATGAAAGATTTGATGTATGTTTTACTAGGTTTAGAAGGTTCATATATCAGATATTCAGATAAATTTGATCCAAAGGACCTTAATTTAGCACTTACAGGCCCAGACTATAAAATCAATAAGCACCTTGATCCAAGTCTTAAAGACGTAACGAAAAGAGTTACGCGGCTAGCCAAAATGTTTTATTCGCTATCCAGTTTCACAGATATTTATAATAATAACAGCTCGGGACAAGTGATACAATCTTTTGTTCATGAGATACGTTCTTTCATGAAACAATATATCGCCTTTACAGATTCAATTGGTAAAAACTTCAAATATAAAAGAGATTTCACATTAAGAGAACTAGAACAAGATCTATTAGCAAATATAACTTACAAGATGGAACATTTTTATGATCTAATTCAAACAATTGTTGAGACTAATGCAGAAAGGAGAAAAATCCACCAAAATAATGTGTTTGATCACCTGATAGGTGGTATAAGATCAGATCTGCAAAACACAGGAACAGTCGATTTAATTTCAGATTCAACAGAATATAAAAGTGTTAAAGGCGGATTAGCATTAACAATAATTCAAAATAGAATAGATGAATATAGTGGAGATTTGAAATCATTTGAATTTCTATCAGAAGTTTTCAATAATGTTAGTAAAAGTTATGTTAAAATGTTGAATGATTGGTTAACTAAAGGAATAATAGATGATCCAAATGATGAATTTTTCATTACATCTAGTTTACCAAATGATTTTAAACTAAATACATTGAATTCTGAAAGATATTGGGACTCGAATTATGAAATTAAAAAAGATGGATTACTAAAACAATTTCAAAATAAAGATATACAATTAAAAATTCTATTAACAGGGAAATATTTGAATGTGTTAAAACTTTGTGATGTTGAAATTGATAAATTTTCAAATGAATTCATAACGTCTTTAAACAGCAAAAATTTGAGTATCATTGTTGGAAATGCTTATGGTATTGCCAGTACAAGACTAATTGATTTATTTTTCAGAGGTTATAATTTCAATAATATTTTATCTAGTTTACAAAATTTTTTTTTTCTAAGCAATTCATTGAATTTCCACAATTTTTTGAAACTAAATTTTAGTGAATTCAAGAAAAATTATAAATCAGTTTCAACTTCCAAATTGATTAGAAATTTTGGGATAATTTATAATAAAGGAAATAATGAAAATGATGATTTAATTTATAAATTACTAAATATAAAACTAGAAAATGAACCAATTTATTCATTCTTATTAGACATTTTGAAAGTTGATGCCATTGATTCAGAACAAGCACTGAATTCAACAAATTTCCAATCAATCAAAAATTTAATAACCAATGCAATAAATAATAAAGAAAGAGAAGTGGAAAAATTAAATGAATCCAAATCTGTTGAAAATTTAAGATGTATTAATTATTTTAATTTGGATATTATTATGCCATTTCCACTGAATTTGATAACAAATAGAACAATCATCATTCAATTTCAATTAATTTTTAGACATTTGATAAATTTACATTTCACAGATGAATTGTTAACAGATACTTGGTTAGAGATTAATAAAAATAAGATTTGGACATATAAAAAATTTGATAAATCAATTCTTAAATGGATTCTAAGATCGCGATCATTACATGATAGAATGAAAGATTTTATAAGAATTTATTTTTCATTTATAACAGCTGATTTAATTGACTTTAAATGGGTTAAATTCTTGAAAGATTTAAAAAATGTTAAAAATTTTGAAGATATTCAAATTAATTTACAATTATTTTTGAACACAATTTTGAAAAGTTCAGTTTTAACAACTGAAAAATTAATTAAAATTTTCAGCAGATTACTTCAAATTATTAATGCATTTTGTTTATTTTTATTATCATTAAGAAAAGTTTTAATTTTATTAAATTATGATTTATTTGAAAAATATAATGATAGGTTAAAAGATCAAGAATTTGATTATAATAAAAACTTGGAAAGACTAGAAAGATTAAACAATTATTTAAATGAATATCTTGATTCATTCACACAACATTTAAATGGATTTATTGAAGGATTAAGATATTATGGAGAACTAGAATGTTCAGATTTTTTGAATTTAGTAACAAAATTAGAGAATTCATACCCTGAAAACAGTATGACTAATGAAACTACTATATAAGTAAATATGATGACTGTTGTAATTATTTTATAACAATTACCGTAATGTTCAAAAGAAAAGAAAAGAAAAGAAAAAAAAAAAAATAATGTGTAGAAGACATAATATAGAAGGAAAAAAAAAAAACAAAAAACAAAACACACACACACCTTTGAACCCCCCCAAAATTTTATAAACTAATACCCCAAAGTATTAACTTTTGATACCATAAAGTTCAGCAAGAACGTTATTGATTGTACTAATTTTATAAGCAGGACCTTGAGTATGACAAACTTCATTACCTCTTAATTGTTGCATAACTAATTCGATATCTAATCTTGAATCATTTTTTGAATCTAGATATTCCCAAACTTCAGGTATCGTTAATCTTTTATCATCGGGATCTTCATGATGGTGTATAATTTCATCTGAAATTTGATTTGGAGAATTCTCCGATTTAATATGTTGTTTATGATTTGAATAAAATTGATCTTTTGTTGGAAATGAAAAATTTGTTGATTTTTCAGGTATTGCATTGGTTAAAGTTCTTGGTGTTGTTGATGCACCGTTTTGTAATAGTAATTTATTTTCGGTACTTATAACAATATTTTGTTTTCTTAATAAATCTAATTGATTTCTTAAATTTTCTTTATCAACTTCACTTTCTTTTAATTTATCTTCTAATTCTTTTAGTTTCATTTCTTTACGTTCTCTAAATGCTCTTTGAGCAGCTCTGTTTTGTAATTTTCTTTTATTGATTGTTTGTTGGGTTGTTTCATTTTCATCTTGACCATTTTGGATTTTACTATTTAAAATGTCAATATCTTGATTTGTCATTGGGAATGGGACTTGGAAATTTGTTACTATATGGTTTGGAGAACTTTGATCTGTACTTGATCCTCCATCCAAGGAAACTGCAGATGTATGTAAGATCTCATTATCAACTAAGTCACAATCAATCCCATTAACAGATTGAATTTGCTGAAATTGGTTTTGAAGGAGATTGTTGTTGTTGTTGATGCTTAAGTTGGTGGCGTTCAGTTCAAACTGAGGCTCCCATTGGTTGTGTATTGGCTCTGTGGTGTAATGCGCGTAGTCAAAACTCATTGCAGAATGATTTTAAAATGGTGGGAACGATGACTTCAAATCAAATAAACTTGTAAAATTCCGTTGTTTTTTTTTTTTTCTTTTCTTTAATTTGAGAGAAAATTGAATTTCAAGAAATGCCGGAATTGAATTTTGCAATTCCGGTTTAATTTACTGCAAAAACTTCCATTTTTGGCTATTTGCTGTAAAATACTGCCAAAATACACAAATTAGGTAAAAATGCGGAAACATGCAGAATATACACCAGAACACCTCAAATTACATCAAATTACAGCCACACAAAATTGCTTGCTAAAAATTGACAGAGTTTTATTAAAGCTGAGTTAAAATTTAACTTTCAATTTATTCAGCAGACTAGCAATTTTAACGAGGAAAGATTATTAATTTCTGGCATGCCTGGGCTCCTAAAAAAGTTTGAAGTATCGAAGTTTGCACTGTTTGAGCTCAAATTATAACAAGCATTTAACTAATAATATATTTGGTGAAGTTTTAAAAGTCCTAAAATTTAATAGCTGATTAAGTTTTAAAGCGTTTCTTCACCACTTCATCCTTCACACATTTAACTGCAATCACTAAACAATCTTTTTGATAATATACCTTCATTTTTTTGATTTCTCAACAAAAATATCATGAAAATATAAACTTGTGTTACAATTTGGAATCAATTTATTACTCATTTTAATCAACCAACCAACATTTATAAACTATACTTGAGTATATTCTATTTATATTGCATTCATAAAATATGGACAATCTTCCAGTACCCACACCTCTTTTGAAACGTCAAGTTCTAGCAGATCATGCAGTTGCATTAGCTACAAGTTTAATAAGTTTTGTAGCTGGAATTTTTGGTTTTATATTATTTTTCAGAATGGATTCAAAAAGAAGAATGTTATACAGAATGGGACTATTATTTTTCTTGATATTCTCAGATTTTTGCAAAGCTTTATATTTGTTTTGTTTTAGTGCAATGAGAATTGCTGATTTAATAAGAACTGATTACGATTTTTCCTCTTTGAGAACCTCATGTAATGGATGGGGGTTTGTTATAGCTTCAACAACAACATTTTCAGATTGTGTTATGTTAACAATAACTGTTCATAATGCAATTATGATATTCATACCAAGTTTAACAAAATTAAGGAAAAAAAAAATCTTTGAATTCACTAAATTTTGGAAACATTGGAGGAAAAACTTGAGAAATCTTTGTGATAAAAGGAAAAGAAAAAGAAAGATTCAAATTTGGCCCAAAGATACAGTCGAGTGTTATTTTATGGAAGGTGGAACTTTTACTCCTAGATGGTATATTGCATTTTTAACTTCAGCTTTTTCATTAGTTACATCAGGCATAGTTTTTATTGATGGTAATGGATATGAAATCAATTATATTTGTTCGGTTTCAAGAGAACCCATCTGGAAAAGATTTGTTGCAGATTGGGTTATTAAATATATTAATATTGTTTCAATTCCTTTAGTTTATTTGGCAATTTTTTTATACCTTTATATCAAGTTGCGATTAATTCAAGAGAAAAAAAAGGAAATTTATAACCAAACCACTTTGGATGTCAACAGGAACTCAAGTTTAACTAATGAACTATCTTCACCAATGGCTTTCCCAGAATGTCCAATCAATCCAGTTACAACCACTGAAGAAATGCAAAAAAATTATCACTATAATGTATCACCAATAACTGTACCACCACCAACACATCAATTACAAGGGTCACAAAATTCTCAATCAGTTAATGTTATAGCCAATCAATTACAAAAAGATATAATGAAAACTGAAGGAAATAAAGTTTCAATTGAAAAAACAGCAACAAGACAATTACAATTATTGATTATTTATCCAATTGCATATCTATTTATTTGGACAGCACCATTAGTTGCACAAATAAGATCTCTTTTCCATTTACGCGAACCAAGTGAACCGTTTGGTATCAAAATTGTTTCATCATGTGTTATTCCATTAAGTTGTTTTTTTGATGTCTTAATTTTTTTAATTAGAGAAAAACCATGGTTATATACAAAAGATTCATTAAGAAATCATAAAAAAACATTTTCAGATAATACAGATTTAGATGTTCCAATAGTCAATGATGAATTAAGCGAGTTAAATATTGATGAAAGTTCAGAAAGATCATTCATTGGTTTTCTAGATACAGGACCAAATGGTGTTTCAAATAATACTGATATACCATCAAGCAATGACTTAACAATGACAAACAACTCACCAACACAAGAAATATACAGGGATTATTTTAATAAAAATAAATTAAGACAAAGTTCATTAACATCTTCGAATATTTCAAATAATGCATTAACTATGATTAATTCACCTCCAAGCACAATTCCTGAAATAAGTCAACAAAACAGTACAAATAATGAACAGATAACTAATAATAATAGTACAGATTATAATGATTCAGATAGTTCAACTACATTAGATATTTTACAATTTCTAAATGATTGAAAACTTGAACTAAACAAAAAAATAAATTAAAACAATACAATTTATAAACACACAAACACCCAAAAAATAAAATCAAACTAAAAATATCAAGTACTATTCAAAGCAGGTAATAATTCAATAATCAATAAATAAAACTAACGTAATGAAACTGTTGTAACGTCTATAATTTTTTCTTTCACCATAAATGAACTTTAACTAAAATTTTATGATTATTTTCCATTGATTTTTTAAATTCATAATCATTAATTAATGGAATAAATAAATTTTCAAAAGATTTTTTAAAATATAATTTCATTAAATCATTATTTATTGTTAATCTTTCACAAATTAATTTTCTTAAATCTGAAATTGAATCTAATCTATTAAATTTGATGGCAAATGTATCATTTTCAAATGATACATTAATTTTAATAAAATTTTGATCAATTTTTTTATTGAATTCTTTAAAAGTTGATAAAATTGGAGAATTTTTTTTGGAACTATTATTTGAAATTGAAAAAGAATTTGATGTAATACGAGATGTTGAATCTGAAGAAATATTAAATTCACTATCTGGCAATGAATATGATCTTGTAAATTTAGTTTGCACTTGAGAATCTAAAGGTGGGGATGATGTTATTGGTAAAGAGTAAATTCTTGAATGATCTGGTGGAGGTAATGGTGGAGTTAAATTAATTTTAACAGAAGTTGATTCTTTTCTTAACGGTTGTTTTTGTTCTTGAAAAGTTTTAGGAGAATCATCATTGTTTAAATTTGAAGTTGATGGGATTGATGCAGTTGGAGTTTGTTTATTGATTATATTTGTGTTTGTTGGGAATGGTTGTAAATGTGAATCAATATAATCATTTGAAATGTTTGGATTTTTGGTGAAATCTACTTCTAAATCACCTAATCTTGGTTGAATCCAATCTTTTAATACTTGTGAATATTCCAATTTATTTTTATTTTGGATGATTTGATAAATATAGGCATTTAAAGCTTTACAACGTTGTAATAACATTGAAGACATTGTTGACAAATCCGGTCTTGGAATTGGATCTGGTAAATTGGGCAGTTTTGAAGTTAAGAAACTTTTGATAGTATCATTATTATTTGATTGGGATAATGATGAACAGTTCAACAATAATTCTTGTTCTCTTAAATGATCAACAATTAAACAATGTAATTTATAGAAATCTTGATAATATCTGCATAGAAATCTTTTTTTACCATCACTCATTGTAATATCAAGTCTATACCAATATCTTCCTTCAAAAGATGAGACATTTTTAACTAAACCATGAGTTGGGACTATATCTTCTGATAATGAAAAAATTGAAGAATCTGGAGAGTTCACTGTTGAATCTTTCAATATTTTATGGCCATCACTGGATTCGAATGATGGTGAGTAACTCCTTTCAAAATCTGGAGTAGTTGGTTTTTGATGATGATGATAATGCTGCTGCTGCTGCTGCTGATGATAATGATTAATATTTTCTTCAAAAGAATGTGAAGTGAATAAATGTTCAGTTGTAACATTTTGAGTTGATAAAACTGGCGTTATAAGACTTGATGGTGTCGAAAGCTCTTCATAATCACTTTTTGTAGCTAACCATTCATCATCAATTTGCAGATTCAATGAATTATTATCAAGTTTAACTATTTTTACATAACCAGAAGGAATTAAACCAGGATTTGATAATTTGCCAATTGGTCTTACCAGGATCCAACCTTCACCTAGTTTATCAATTAATTTGAATGCTTCACCTTTAGTTATATTCAATTCATGTTTATTTTTACCAGTGAAATCGTATATGGCTATTAAAATAATGTTGTATTTTTCAAATTTATTGAGTTTTGATTCTTGATAAGATTGGGGTATAATTGACAATTTCAACTCAGGTTTTGAAGAGTTTTTCTTTAAAGATACTCTTGTGAACATAGTGGAGTAAAGGTTGAAATAATTTAAAACTGTGAAAAAATTTGATGAAAGATGGAATTTAAAAAGGTTTATACTTTTAATTATCAGTCAAAAAAAGTAAACAAAAACACGAATACAGCAATTGAGCAAGTGTGAAACGCAGATGGTATTAAACTTTTGAGAGACAGCTCCAGGTCCAAAAAAAAACACACACACAGTAAGCAGACAGCTGAATTCAGTTGTCACTTATGGGCCAGACACAAATAGGAAGGTACGCTGCAAAATCAAGATAGCTGCAGTAGAAATGAACTTGAGTCTTGTAATTTATTAATGTGCTAAGTTCTAAGTTCTAACCTTGGTGCCCAAAAATGTATGTAAACAGAGCTAAATATTTCTCAAAAAAGATACAGCACTAGAAGAATTTCAGAGGTAGAGCAGCAGACAACGCTTTCAGCAATTGATTTCAACAGAGCAGTACTGTGTAGTATGTGCACGTAAGAGTCAAGACCCACCAGGCTGCCAGCACTGAGCAGAAGAGGTTGTTTATTTGTATTTATATCAGGATTCAGTAGGCTCTCAGATGAAAGATTATAAGATTTGAAGCTCTTTTCTATGCACCAAGGCAACGGTCAGCATGAACCAGCAGCGTGGTGCAGCGCATGATGCAGGAAAACTGGTTTCTGGTTGAGTCTTGACTGGTTGACAACGTTAAATTGAGAGATGAACCATAGAAGTTATCTAGGCTTACTGCTCAGGGTGGGCAAACTCAGGGAGTCAGGACGCAGGACTCAGTTTTTATGGGATATAGCGCAAGTTTCCAGGTTAAACAATTGACGAAAATGGGTGTGGAAAAATCAAAACTAGAGATAACAACAAGTTATAACTTCTGTACAACAATAATTGATTGAAATTTGACACCTCATGAGATGAGTGTTGATTCTTGATTATTGAAGGTTACAGACAGGACCCTGATCATCTTGCTACCACAGTTTCTACACTGTTCAGTAATGTGTTTAATATTTTTTGATGCAATTAATTGTAACATTCTTTCCAGATTGCTCTACATTCAATGTACTGAGTAGCTAAGATATTAGATTCTAGCATAATTTTCAAGTTAATGTACCCCTCATATATTACATAGCACCTAGTACATACTACATACCACAGCTCAAATGGTGTATAGTATTGTCAGTATATTGTGTATAAAAAGAAACATGATCCTAATTTATAAGTTGAAGTTGATCACTAACTATACAAACTGCAAAGTCACCACAGTTTGCGAACTTTGAATTTAATATGTAGCAGATGGAAGTTGAAAATAACCCAAGTTCAAACATTCTTGTCGAGCAGCGGAGCTTCATAGAATTTTATTTCTTATTCCCCAGTGTTCACTAGTAACATCTACATAAATCATTAATTCCAATCCCGAACATAGAGCTTAAGAATCAAGACTTGAGGTACACTTATACAAAAAATTCCATGATCTGATTGTATTGTCTTGAAAATTAATTTGAATCAGCTACGAGGTTTGTTTGAAGCTTTCGTAAGTTTCAAATATTAAGCAGTGGAGCGCCCCATAACTTGCAAGTATAGATAATATCACCAATGACTATTGTGAAGTTACAACTCCAGAGTTCAAAGCACATTTGAAATCATGTGTTTCAACTTTCAAATCTCTTCAACTGACAACTTTGTTTCCACTTGTTTCAGTTCTTTTCTAAAGGTGCCTACCTACCTACTGCCTGGTAAACAATTGAAATTTTAGAAAGTTGATATCTGACTGCTAAACAATGTGTTATGAAAACACCAAGATTCGAGAACCCACCTTGATGTTTAGACACCTTGTTTGTTTTTGTTTTTGTTTCACCGAATTAAGTAAAACATCAACACTCGTGGTTAATAATTTTTAGAAGTTATCAATTGTGAGTGTGATTTACAAAAAAACTGATGAACAACTAGAGAAAAATTAACTGGGTTATGAGCAACAGCCATGTTGACGTGAAATATAGAGTTTCAAAAGTGCTATAGCATGTTTATTTTGTTACTGATACAGTTAAAACAACAACAGAGGAATGCACATCGCAAACCTTCTATACATATGTAATTGAAAACCATTCGGTTATATGTGTTTACCGAGTAACAGAAAATGTAGTTCAGCGTGCTCCTTGCATTTAGTAGCTACTAATAACTAATAATCATATAAATACCTCTCGATGCCTTAATGTCAAATGATGGATATTTTAACTCTTATAATTCGTTCTGAATTTTGAGATAAAATACTAAACACTTTCATGATTCGTCTAATAGATTTTCGACCACACGATTATAATTCAAAACTTTTATTAATTAGTGCGCCTTTTATAAGCTAATGTGCTGACTGCTAAATATTATATAAAAGATTCGACATAACTAGTTGAGTTATACATAAAAGTTTTACTAGTTAGTTATAATAATTACATTATATGTAGTTCTCTAATTTTAAGCTGTTTTCTTTTTTTTTGAATCAAGTTCTTTAGCGGTTCAGAGTTCTACAGCTGCTTGGTCATAACACTTCACCCAAATTTTCATTTCTCATGAGTTTTTCTACTTCTTCCTGATTAAAAATAATTAAAAATAATTAAAAATTACCAAATTGAGAAAGTTGATTCAAAACAGCAATTAGTAAATAAACAAACAAAAAATTGCCACGGAAACGTCAAATATGGTTGGAGCAACAAATTTTGATTTTTTGCAGAATCCAAAAAAAAAAAAAAAACAGAGAAAATCAAAATCAAAACAAAACAAAACAAATCCAAAATTGCAATCAAACACACCTGAAACTCAGCAACAATTCAGCTGCTTGATTCTTTTCCTTTTCCCCATTTAGGTTTTACTTACATATGGCCCAGGAATCCAGTAGAAACAACAGAAACAGCTACGCTCCGTTGTCTCACATTGATTTAAACCAGTTACATAATGCTACTCAGATTGTACACAACATGAAAAGAAACTCAAATAGAACGTCTGCTCGTCAATCTATGATAGGAGCATCACGCACAAGCCTGATTGGCGCCAACACTAACTCAAATGCAAATAATAATACCAATAACAATAATACTAGAAATTCAAATACTGGACTAAGTGAGATGCTACAACAAAGCGCTGCAAGAAGCAGTCTAATAGGATCTAATATCATATCAAGCTCAACAACAAATCCAAGTAACAATACAACAACAAATAGAAGAAAAAGTATAGCAAATACCAACAACAACAACAACAACAACAACAATATCAACCCATCTTCAAGTCAACGTTCAAATTATAGAGTATCCTCTTTTGGTATAACTTCATCATCACAAGCTAAAGATACTCGTCCATTAAGAGATAAAAATTTTCAAGCTTTAATGCATCAAGAAGTTTTTGATTTTTTGAATTTAAATAATTTTGAAAATGAAATGAGACATTCAATTGCTTTAAAATCTTTGAAAACTCCAACTCAAAAAGATTTTGTTATGATTTTCCAATTTTTATATAAAAAAGTTGATCCTGGTTATAGATTCACCAAAAGTATTGAACATGAAGTTTATTATGTCTTAAGAAATATTAAATATCCTTGGTTAGAAACTATCAATAAATCACAAATTTCTGCAGTTGGTGGACAAAATTGGCCAGTGTTTCTTGGGATTCTATATTGGTTGGTTCAATTAATTACTAAAATTGAAGAAATAACGGATTTTGATAATCCTTTATATAATTCAAATGAGCTAAAAGAAGAAGATGAAGAAAAAATGGATATTGATATTGATAATGAATATGATGAAGATAGAAATGAATTAGAACTGGATAAAATTTTCATTAAATATATTACTAAATCTTATAATGATTTTTTAAATAATATTGATGATTATACTGAAAATTATAATGAAATGAAAAAAGATTATGATCTTTATACTTCAAATATTGTTGTTAAAACTCAAGTTTTAGAGAAAGAAAATTTGGAATTAAAATCAAAATATGAATCATTAGTAGCAGAAGCTGAATCCCTAAGTCTTTTAGAGAAAAAATCTCAAGCTTTAGATAGTGATTTATATAAATTTAAAGCTTATACTGAATCAATGCAACAAAGAAAACTGAAATGGGGGTCTGTTTTACAACAAATTGAACAAGAATTAGTCAACTCGGAAAATGAGCTGAAAAAAATTGAACAAGATAAAATAACAACTAAAGATCAAATGATAAAACAAAATATAACACCTATGGAAATTGATAGAATGAACTTAGAAAGAGATAGAGTGGCAAAACAAATTGATTTAATCAATGAACGTATAAATGAAGTTTCCAAAATCGTTAATACAAAAGAATTGGAAGCAAATGAATTATTTGAATCTTTATCAAGCGTTTTAAAAGATTATAATTTCAACATTTATACAATTTTATCAAACTTCCCACAAATTGATTCATCTAAATTTAATATTAAACTTGATAATTTATTAAATGAAGAAAATTTGGGTTTACGTCCTGAAGATTTACTAAATGGATTAAATATTAATCAAGATATTAAATTAAAATTACAAGATTTAAAAAATGAAATCAGTTCCTCAATTCATAAATGTCAAGTTGAATCTTTAAATTTACAAGAATCAATTGATTCAGTTGATGAATCAATTAATGAAAACTTAGAAACTATTGAATCTTTAGAAACTAAATTATCAGCAAAACAATTGGATTATGAAGAATTACAAAGTTTATTAAGTCAAGATTTAAATTTTCAAAATACTGAATTAGAAAAATTTGAAAATGAATTAAAAAATCTACAATTAAATTCAAAACAAAAATTGTTATTATTAGATCAACAAATTAAAACTATTGAAATGGAATATAAAAAATTAATTAATGATATTCAACAAGAAAGAGAAATTTTACATTCAAAAGCTCAAATAATGATGGAAACTGTTATTACTTTGAAATTAAACATTCAAGGTTCTTTAGAAGATATTGAAAATATGGTTATTGAAGAATTACAAAATAATGATAAATATTAAAACCCCGCACTCCTCTTTTTAACTATAAAATAATGAAACTAACTTTAATTTATTTTTTTTTACTGTTTTTATAATAAATTTGTTTAATTAATGGATGGTGTTCTTTTAATTCTTTATTTTTATTTCCACTATATTCAACATATGCCATATCTTCACCACCAGCCAAACTTGCCAATGATCCAGCTGTTCTTGAAGCTTTACTTTTAAATGATTTTTTCATTATTGATGATCCACGTCCAACACTATTATCTGCATCATCACCAACTTCTAAACCTGCTGCATCTTCATTTTTCAATAACACTTCTTGTAATAATTCTCTACGTTCTCTTGCCGATGCATAAGCTAAATTTGGTAAATTTTCCATCCCATGTAAATGTGTAATGACTTTAAATGCATAACCTTGATCAACCAAAAATGCTTGTCTTTTAGTCGAATAATACATTTCTTGAGTATCTTTTGACACCAATGAATAGAAAAATGCATTGAAACCTTCATCATTTCTTCTTTTTGCACGAAGAATTCGACCTAGTCTTTGTGCTTCTTGACGACGTGATCCATAATGTGATGAAATTTGAATTAAACATGTTGCTTCTGGTAAATCAATTGATGTATCACCAACTTTTGAAAGAAAAATTGTATTAACTTGATCATTATATTGGAAATTTTGTAAAATATTCATACGTTCTTGTTGCGGTGTACCACCATAAATAAAAGGTTTCCCTAATTTCAAAGCATATTCTTGTAAAGCATAAACATTATCAGCAAAAACAATGATTTTATCACCACGACTTTCATGATAATGAATTAAAAATTGACAAGCTTGAAATTTTGTTGGATTCATAATATATAATAACATACGTTTTCTTGCACTTTCTCTTAAATATTCTTGATAAAATTCTGCAGTCATTGGACACCAGACTTCCGCACATTGAACATTAGCAATATGACCCTTTTGTGCTAAATCCATCCAATTTGCTTCATATAATTTTGGACCAATAAGGAAATTTAAATCACTGATTTTATCATCTTCTCTGACTAATGTTGCTGTTAATCCTAATTTTGCATGTGCTGCAATTGTAGTGACAACTCTTCTAAACATTGCAGCTGGAACAACATGAACTTCATCTAATATAATAAACCCCCATTCTCTCGACGTTAAAAAATCCATAACTTTTTGAGAATCATGAGATCTATTTCTTGTATTCGCAACCATCGAATAAGTTGAAACAACAAGACCTGCATCACCTTGAAACATCTCTTTGTTATCTGATGTGAAAACAGCAACATTTTCTGGTTGAATTGTACACCATTGTAAAAATTGTTGTCTCCATTGCATCACAGACACTGAAGAAGTGCACAAAACAATAACAGATTTTCTAATGGTACAAGCAGCGGTGATACCAACTAAAGTTTTACCAGCACCACAAGGTAACACAATGATACCGGATCTTGCACGACCATTACCAAACATTTTACTTAAAGATTTTTCCTGATAAGGTCTGATTTGTGTTGAAGGTTTTAAATCAATATCAAGATCAGGGTTTCTTAAATCATTTCTGAAATCATATTCTTCTAAAACTGGATAATCAATTTCTTGACAACGTTTCTTAACAATTTCCACCGAATCATTCGATATTTCAAAAGAATGAACAGCATCTATATCATCATCATCTTCCTCATCAGCTTCTGCAGTAGCAGCAGAAGCTTGTCTTTCTCCCACAACAGTAGCATAAATATCTTCAACTGGTTGATCAGAATTTGCTCCAAGTGTTGTAGTACCTGGAATAACCAAATCACCCTTTTGTGGTGCTTTTTCTGTGGTTAATCCATATGCATTTGTTGTCTCTGTAGTTGATGAAGTCATTGTATCAACTCTAAGTTGTCCAATAACAGGATCTTTTAATAACATTTGTAAAATATCTGCTTGAGTACTTTCAACAAAATATCTATTATGTTTCAAAACCAATTTAACTTTACCATATGAGATGGTGGCACTTTCAATGAAATTTATAATAGATGGAGCAATTGGCACTTTAGACAATCGATTCAAAACTGAAATAATATCTGCAGTTTCTAAACCAACAGAAACTGCAGCATATAAAGAATAAGCCGTGATTCTATATTCATGAATGTGACTTGGCCTACTTATTGGTTCTGCAATGGTGACTAAAAAATCTTGTGCCTGTTCAGCTAACGGTGAGAAACTTTCCAAGATGATTCTACCATCACTTGGTGAAATCCATAGCGGTCTTGAAGCATGATCAGGTTTTAATTTTAAATATGAAAAATCATTCCTGTTGAACATCTTTGAGACTATATCTGGAACATAGTCTGCAGGAATATCCGTGTTTATGTATTCATTAGAGTCCAGAACTTCTTCTTTCACTGGTCTATTACTATTTGTCTTTGCTGCTTGCTTTTTAATTGTCAGACTTAATTTGGGTCTTTTGACTGTGTAATCAGTATCCAAATCGTCTTGTTCCGAAAAACTTGTGTTTGTGGAGTCTGAAAAATCCTCGTCATCGTTGTAAGCACCACGAACAGCCATTTTCTGCGTGAATTTGGCTGTAATTTGTGGTTGAAATTACTTGATTATGATTTCTAATTAATTTTTTTTAGTTTTATTTTAATATTTTTAAAAGATAAAAAGTCTTACTAAGCAGTGCGTAATCTTATTAACTTCACAAAATTTGAATCTACAATTCAACGTAGTAAAAAACAAGCATTATGAGACAATTAGAATTATAGAGTATACGACAGAAAGACAAGAGTTTATTCCCCCCTTCCTTTAATCTGTGAATTTGTAAGAACCAGAAGCCATGGTAATAGAACCACCTCTGTAAGCACCTCTTTTCATTTTATTTTTATTCTTGGTGAAATCTTTACCTCTAACTTGACCTAATTTTTCATTAGCCAATTCACCCCAGGTACCAGCAGCACCTTTATAAGTGTTGTCTTGTAAAGCTTCAGCTTCAAATGTGATTTTAGTTTTGTCTATTCTTGAAAAATGATGACGTTGGCCCGGTTTTGATTTAGTAACAACTGCTGGAATTGGTGATGCTGTGGTGGATGGAGTTTCTTGAGTACTTTTTTGTTTTTTAGAAGATGATTTAGATTTTTTTTCATCTTCACTTTCGGAATCAGAGGAATCAGATGAAGAAGATGAAGAAGATGAAGATGAAGAACTGGAATCAGAATCAGAATCAGATTCATGAGCTCTTTTTTTGAATGAACTTTCTTCTTTTTCATCATCCGAACTATCTGAACTTTCACTATCACTTGAGTCAGAGTCGGAACTATCAGAAGAATCAGAACTATCAGAAGAATCAGAACTATCAGAACTATCAGAACTATCAGAACTATCAGAACTATCAGAACTATCAGAACTATCAGAAGAATTAGAACTATCAGAAGAATTAGAAGAATCAGAAGAATCAGATGATGACGAGTCAGAAGAATCAAATCTGTGAGAGGAATTTTTCTTGTCTTCTTCTTTTGCTTCACCTTCAGAGTCAGAGGAATCAGAAGAATCAGAACTGTCAGAAGAAGAGCTATCAGAGGAATCAGAAGATTCTTGTTTCTTTTCTTTTTCTTCTTTTTCTTCTTCAGAATCAGAGGAGTCAGAGGAGTCAGAAGAGCTTGAGCTTGAACTAGAATCAGAAGAATCGTCTTTGTTTTCTGCAACATCTTTCATTTCTTGATCGTCATCTGAACTTTCAGAATCAGAATTGTCTGAAGAGTCAGATGATGAAGAGTCAGAATTAGAATCTGAATCGGAGGAATCACTTTGTTCTTGTTTTTTACTAGCATTTTTCAATTCTTCAATTAATTTCTTACTGATTTCAATTTTTTTGGAACCCAACTCTTTGGCTAAAGCAGAGGCAGTTTTGGTTAAGCCATTAAACTCTAGAAATGCAAATAAAACATCTTTGAAGTCACTCATTTTCGAATGTCAATTTGATTTTTTTCTTGTTTGTTAAGATCTCTCTAAATATTTAATTAGAAAATTTCCACCAATTTTTTTTTTTTTTAAAAAGAAAAGAAATTTTTTTGAATTTTTATATTAAAAAATAAAAAACGTCTTTTTGGTTTGTGCAGCAATCAGTAAAGTTTAAAACTTTACAACTACGAGGGCAGCGGTGATAAATAAAGAATGAAACTTCAAAATTTAGAATTCATGAACGAATTATATAGTTTTGCGTAGCGTGAATTAATGTATTCTTCATATAGCTGAGAAACGCTGTGTCTTTCCACAGATATCTTGGTCTTAACGGAAGAAACGATGGTTGTATTGTGGTTGGTTCATCGTGTAGTAAATGTGATCCTCCTGGAACATCAACAGCTTGAATGCCTGACTTAATATGGCGTCTTATAAATGGTACCGTTTGTGGAGGATTCCAATTAGTATCTAAACCAAAGATGTGTACAACAGGAATTGAAATGATTTCTAAAGCATCTTGAACTTCACTTATCAATCTTCTAGTTTCTAAATAACAAATCATTTGTTGAATTTTATCAGTTTTAGCTCTTAATTTCCCATCGAAATCTCGATATTTTTCGGATGCAATTATTTCTTCAAAAAATAATCAAAATCAGCTTCATCTTAAAATTCATCTCTCACTTTTTTGAAATATAATCACAGGTTCAATAGTTATAACAAATTTAGCCAATGAAGGATTTAAAGCACTTGCAAATAAAATTTGGAATCCACCCATTGAATAACCAATAAGAATATTCTCACCTGGCAATTTCAACTCTTCAATAAAAGTTATCAAGTCCAGCAACCCTTCTCTCCCATCAAAGTCAAAGCCTAATTTACCCTGATTCAAAATAGCCGAATCACCACAATTAACTAAATCCATTGTGACAGAATTATTCAACATCCATGGGATTTGCTCAATATTTTCATTCGAATACTTGAATATGCGGTTTATATGATACTTCCAAATTGATCTGAGTTCCAGTACCACACATGAAAAATAATTTCACTGGTATCTTACCAGATGGAATATTTGCCTTTGTTGTAAAAACAACAATTACAACATTCAATTGAACACCATTTAAAACTGTTGAGTGTAAAGTGACTCGTGGGTACTTTGTCTTCACCACTTTACTCTGTTGACTGTACGACATGTTCTGCAGTTCTCGCTTCACATATTCAAGACAAAAACTAGAACAAAATTCATAAACACTTATTTTGGAAACAAAATGTTGCTTTTATATGGCAAAATGAGGGGCCTGCATTAACAGGAAGAACCAATATCATTTCTATGAGAATGTACCGAAAAATCACAAATGATAACAGAAACGTTGTGTTAAATCAATTCACAGGTCATGATGTAAAAATAATGACACATAAACAATGATTGTTTTGTTTCTCAGCACTAAAAATTTTGAAACATGTGTACTATGTAGCAACAAAAAAAAAAACAAAAAAAAAAAACATCAGTCACCAGCACTTGTTTCCACATCAGTTTCACTCTCGTAATCTGTATCAACATCCGTTTCATCATCTTTATCAGTATACGTTAATTTCTTTGTAGGTAAATCAACAGATTTATTCAAAGAATCTTTGGATTTGAATCCCTGAGGTGATGATAACGACATCAGTGTCTCAATAGCTTCCGCTTCTGGATTATTTTCAGCAGCAGCAATCAAATCAATTTTTAAACCATTTAGATCATTATCACTAGTTGATGGAGATATTCCAGTAAATCTTTTTCTTGGTGATCGTGATTTTGAAATTGCTTGTAAAAATGCAGCATTTGCTGAACCTTCTTCATCATTTTCTAGATCAATGGAGTTTTTCCTTTCGAATCTTGTTCTATGTGTTAATATTGGTGAGTGTACTAATGTTTGTGATTTGGAGATTTTTTTACTAGTTGGTTTAAGTGGTTTCCTAGCAAATGGAGATGTTTGTAAATGAGCTTCATTGAAAATATCAGAATCTTGGTTTGGGTTCTCAATAAATTTCTCTATCTCGTCTAAAGACTGGTTTTCCCATCCATTCTGGTACTTAACAAACGCATAACTTAATCTTGTCTTCAAATTAGTTGAAATTTGTTTGATTGGAGCATCATCGTCGTTGTTTATATTGAAACTTGAAGGAGATTTTAAAGGAGATTTCTGCACTTGATACCTGTTAACAGACGTTGGAGTTTGTGGAACATTTGATAGTCGAGTGCTTTTATTGAAGTTGGTTGAAGGAGTTAATGGTGCTTTGAAATTAAAACTATTATTCACAAATTCACCAGGAGACTGATAGTTTTGAGCAAAAGTTTTGGGGTTTCTTTGTGGAGGAGTCAGAGGAGGAAGCTCTATTCTTGAGTTTACAGAGCTTCGACGTTTTTCAGGAGTTGTAGGCACTTGTTCACTCATGGTAGTTTGAAACGTAAACAACTGGGATAGATTATTATTGTAGGATGTAAACAAAGCTAAGGTTGAAATAATGAGCACTTGTGTGTATTTGGTAGCAGCTGGTAGCTAAAGAGTTTGTCTATGGCACCACACTATGAGCAGGTGAATTTGCACGACGTTGATGTTTTACTGATACAAAAAGTAAACCTTCATATAAAAGTTGAATTATTTTTTAATAAAGTATCTCACACGCAAAAGGAGGTAAAATAATTTTAACCGAGTTTTAAACAAAAATAACACGTCCAAAATTTTCTTTTTTTTTTACTTTTTTGAACAGATTTGCAAAAGCAAACGGGACTTAAACTTATCAGGATTCAGAAGTGAAACATAGACAGTAAATCAGTCCTTCATTGCAAAAAATTTTGTTTTTTCCCTTAAATTTAGAGCTCTTTCTTAGTACTGTTTTCTAGAATAGAATAATATTTAGATGTTGCAAATTGGCTGGTTTCTCTAGAAAAAATACGGGTTGTCATAACAACTTGTAGAACGTACTTCTATTTACGCATTCAGCATTAAAAGCTGCCAGGCTGGAGCTGTGTGTTTTGCATTATAATACCTATTACAGTTTACCTATTTGGCTATTATGATGATTGAAGTTTGGCTCATTTGCTGTAGTAACTTGTGTTGTAAATTGTAATCAAAAAAATCTCCCTCTTTAGAATCCAGATAAAGCAAAAGTGTTTCCAAGAGTTAATCAACTTCAATAGCTATTTAATATTAAAAGGGAGCTAATGTTTATATTCAACTTGAACTTAAAATTTTTTTGTACACCAGACCCAATTCTATTTGATGCCTTCTGATCCATTCATGATTGAAGCAATCACTAATACTGAACCTTTTTTCAATATCAACATTTAACAAACCTTTAACAAACTTTTTAGCATCCACAGAAATGGTCCTCCAATGTCTAGAATTGAAATTCAAATTCCCAGCTTTTGCACTTCGGATAATGTTCACTTCTTGACCATCTTCATAAAATGGTGATACACCACTCAACATGATATGAACAATAATTCCTAAAGACCAAATATCACATTTTAAGCCATAACCAACAGTGTTTTTATTATGTGTATTTCCACTATTGAAACCAATTTCCGGAGCAGAATATTCAAGTGTTCCAACAACTGTGAACATTCTTCTTGTGTTTGTTACATTTATTGATTTTGCAATTCCAAAATCTGCTAAAATAATTCTAGTGAATGGTTTTGGTTCTTGTAATAAAATGTTATCCAATTTTAAATCTCTATGACAGATATTATTTTTATGAAGATAGTTCAAAGCACTCAAGATTTGAAATGAGATCACCAATGCTTCAAACTCTGGGATTGAAGATAAATAGTCGTTTTTAGCTAAATATGAGAAAAGATCACCTCCACATATCAAATCTTCAAAAATATAAAGCATGTTATTACTTAACTTTGATTCATAAACCTTGATTATATTTGGCTAAATGGGAAGTTAATAGATTATTTTAGTTTCTGAATCAAAAATGAACATACATGATCAAGTTGTGCTAAATATTTGGCCTCAAATGGGATTGAATTTTGAGTATTCTTAATAACTTTAACAGCACAAAGTTTTGAATCTGATTTTCTTTCAGATACAAAAACATAACCAAAAGTTCCCTTCCCAATAATCATTTTCTTAATACGCCAGTCATCGAATTCAGACTGAATATAATTGGTCTCAAATACCTGGGTCAATGATAGTTGTTCATTGTATTCATTGAACTCTGAATAATATTGAAGTTCACACCCATTTTCAATTCTAATTCTATCACCATCAGTTAAAATATGAATTTGAGAAAGACGATTACCATTAACAAACACACCGTTCAAGGATAGATCTTTTAAATAAACCAAAGGAACAGAACTCTGATCGAACTGAACACTCCATAACAAACAATGGATTCTTGAAATTGAAATATGATCTATAACAACCGTGTTTGTTTTGTCTCTTCCTATGGAGATAATAACATTTTTTTGCACTGGAATAATTGTATCACCTAAGGCGCTTGGATCACAGTCTCTAAGAAAGCCAAAGGTGGTTTGGTTCATCAGCCGCTGAGTGTTTTGAAGATTAGTTGGTTGTTAATTATGGAAACAAAATTTGGTGACAAATCTCTTTTTTTTATATTGAGAAACATCATAGTAATGGTTTGGTTGACAAGAGAAAGTTGTACGCCGCCTCATTGTAGACCACCAACTTCTTTTGATCTATTAAACGTGACAAATCAAGTGGTGACATTTTTATTTTTTCAATTTTTAAAGCATATTTTCAGAATCGAACTCACAGCGAGCTTGCTGTCATTGATAAAATTTCCATCTGGCCAAAACAAAATCGGTAAACACCACAAAAACCGCGAAAACGGCAAAAAGTAAACAGGATTTGACTTTTGTATACAAAAAGTTTTTATAAACAAAACTTCATCATCAATTAGCAAATCTGTTGTTTTTAACTTGCGTTATTTAAAACTTGTGACATTTTGATACCCATAGAAACAGCACAAGAATACATTTACACACCAACTATCATACAAAAGAAGTACTTGACAAGCTTATCATTTATACACAAAACATAGAAACACATCCTACTTCCAGTTCGTTTTAATTGAAGATGGTCAATTTATTATCTTCACCAGGGAAACTCTCGCTTTGTCATCAGACAGGAAATGATAGTATAAATAATTTTACAAAACTCAATACACAACTATCTTCACTATTGAATCAGCTATCATCTATTTACAATGAAATTGGTTACTCTAAAGATGAAATTATGATGAATGAAAGGTTGTTATTTGAAACTGTTAGTCAAAGTTTGGATAAGTTTTTACAAGATTCAATAAAGTACAAAAATGAATTAATCGATACAAATAATCAAATACTAAATATTTTATCATCAATTTTGAAAATCATTGATGATTCAAATGGTGAAAAGTCTATACCTGATTCATATTTAAGAGGGTTGGTTATTGGAAGTACAATGAATGTCAATGAAAAACCAGATAGCCTAAAAGAAATGCAAGCATTGTTAATGAAGGCTTCAGAATCAGTTATGACTTGTTATAAATCATCATTATTAAAGTTTTTAAGATATTCAATACAATTGAGTAATATGATATCAAGAATTGATGGGTTTTCAGTACCAGAAATAGAGCAGTTGGAACTGATGGACTTTATTGAATTGACGGATTTGATAAACATTGTTGAAAATCTTAGCCATGTTATTGATTTCACTCCAATTGTTGAAAATACCAATTTACAAAATTTATCAGATGGTAAAATATTGGCAATTAAAAATTGTTGTAAGACTTATGAAAAAGAACTTCAAAGAAGAGCTCTGTATCTGAATGAGATGTCTTTAGAAATAATAAGTAATTGGAATATTCTAGGGATGGATTTATCAGATGTGGAAAATCAAGAAGAAATACTGAGCTTATTAAACGATATACTGAGTTTTTCACAAAATTCTATTGATTTGGAGACAATTGATGTAAGTTTTCAAACAATTTCAAAATTTCAAAATTTATTGAAACTTTTAAGATCACAGATAAATAAAAGAGAAACTATAAAACTTGAGTTGTTAAAAAAATGTCAAAATCTATGGATGCTATTAAATAAAGATCAAATTTATACAGAAGAATTTAAAGCTAATAATGATGATATCTCAATGAAATCTTTGAATAATTGTGCCAAAGAAGTTGAAAATTTGGAGGCATTGAAAGTCACCATGATGGAAGAGCTTGTTTTAGATTTGAGAAGTAAAATTGTTGAACTATGGGATAAGTTAAACTTCAAAGAAGAGGAGCGTTTTAAATTCAAAGAATTCTATTGTGAAGATAAATTTGATGAAGGTTTACTTGAAATCCATGAACAAGAGTTTAAAAATTTATCAGCCAAATATGAATCAATAAAACCATTTATTGAAAGTTTCAAAATTTTTAAAGAAGTGATCAATGACAAAAGACAATTAGAAGAAAGTTGTAAAGATTCTTCAAGATTATTACAAAGAAACTCACACAAAATTTTAATGGAAGAAGAAAGATTAAGAAAAAAAATTGCAAGACAGTTACCAAAAATAATCAAAGAATTGAGAAATAAGATCAATGAATTCAATAATGATGATATAATGGACATTTTCAAAGATGATATAGTTATGTTTGAAGAGTACGAGAAAAAACTAGCAGCAACAGCTACCAATAGAGCAAAAACCAGATCAAATTCAACTGTGTCATCAGCTATGCCATCCAGACAACCAAGTCAAGCACCAAGTCGAGCAGCCTCAAGATTATCTTCACGACAACCAAGTCGAGCCCCATCCAGACAACCCAGTAGAGGTCCATCAAGACAACCAAGTCGCACCACTTCACCAACTAAAATAAATAAACCAAATGTTTCAAATTTCAGAAAACCAGTTCTAACCAATACAAATAGCTTAACGTTACAAAGGTCTCAATCAGCACCAGTTCAACTAAAATCACCAATCAAATTTAAACCAAGTTTCAATAAAATAAATGAAACAAAGCCATTACAAAACATCAGCAACACTTTATCACCAATCAAATCTTTCAAGTCTTTAAAAAATTTAGAAACTTCACCATTAAAATCATTAGCACAAATTTATAATAGTACTGATGATATTCAAAATGAGAATCTGTCTTTAATCATTGAAAGTGAAAGTGAAACAGAAGATGATACTTATTCATCATGGAGAAGACAACAACTACAAAAAATCAATACTAAAAGATAAGAAAAATGGTTATACTATTTCTTTTTAATGAGCACCAACTACATAATTTAATGGACAATTTTTACCATTGTTTCACTTCCATACCATCTGGAGGAGCAATTTCGGTTTTTTTCTTTGAAACTTCTTCCCAATTAGTGGACAATGTAGTTCCATTACTTTCAGTAAAAGATTTCATCATTGCTCTTTTAGTATCCTCATCAGCTTCTTTATAAAGTTTTCTGAAAAATGCATTTTCATCAGCTTCATCATCTTCTAATCCTTCATCATCAATATCAAGTTTATCCCAATTAATGTGTTTTTTAGATGATGATGGATAATTTAAAGAACCTATTTCTTCGGGTTTAATAGTTTGAGTTTGAACAAATTGTTCATCACCAGGTAATTTTTCCAAATGTTTCCAATTAACAAGATTTTTTTTTTTCAATACAACTTCAAGTTTTGTTCCAAACACTGTAAATTTACATAAATCAGGATCAATTAAATCATATGTTGGTGATATTGAATATTGAAATTCTGAACATTGTGGAGTTGGGAAAGTAATTGAAATTGATGATGGTTTAAAAATTACTGATAATTTATTAATGGGGATGTTTTTAACAAATAATGTAAGTGTGACAAATTCTGATGATTGAAACCAATCTGTCTTGAGTTTTTCTTTCACTGGTGGTAAAGGATCTAATTTTTGTGGAGTAGGAACTGAAACTGTTGGTTGGTTTGATTTAATCTCTTCAATTTTTGGAGCAGGTTTTGGTGAAGTTGAAGATTGAGCAGATGGAATTGATGTTGTTGTTATTGGTGTTAGATCAAGTTTTAAACCAGATTTATCTGCTTTTCTTTCAAGTTTCAACTTCCAAAAGTTCAATTGATCAGGTTCATAAGACAAACCTTGAGCTTTATTGAAATATTTAGCAGCATCTTCCAATTTGTTTTGAATGTAGCAATTGACAAACATTCTGAAATAAACCAACCCTAACCCATTTTTATCCTTCTTGGACAATGCAGAAGCTTCAGCATCATTCAACAGATCTAAAGATTCTGCATACTGCTTTAATTTGAACAAACATGTAGATTTCCCAACCAATGCTTTCACAGAGGCCACATTTGTCTCCAACACTTTGTCGTAATGACTGATTGCCTCGCTATATTTCCCCTCTTCCCTTAACTGCTCTGCAGTGCTTAAAGAAGCCAAACTCATCGCTTTTCTGGTGGTAAGAACTAGTTGTAGTCTTCAAAATTTCGAATTTATTCCAAAGTTTATAAAATTTACTAAGCGATTACAACTTATTTTTTTAGCTTGATAAAATTTTGAGCTTTCTGAATGGCAAAAAAAAAAAAAAAAAAATTATTTTAAATTTCAATTTTACAGCTGGAAAGACAAAAAACTTCCAACAGCAGAATGGACAGAAAGATCGCCAAAGTGCTTGTTCTGGATGCCACACCACTTATAACACAGCATGTGAACACGTTACAGACTTATGCGGAAAATTTTTACACGACACCAACAGTTTTCAGTGAAATCAGAGATGAAAATGCAAGAAACAACCTGCTTCTTTGGGGAGACAAGTTGATTAAGAGACATCCAACATCAGCTAGTATTAAAAGAGTAAGAGACTTTGCTAAGTTGACTGGTGATGCTCAAGTGTTGAGTGAAAACGATTTGCATATTATTGCTTTGACTTATGAGTTAGAATGTGAATTAAATAATGGTGATTCTAGATTAAGACAAGTTCCTGGTGAAAAATTGAACGTGGTCGAGTCTGTTGATAAAGTCATGTCTTTAGAAAATACGGATCATGGAAAGCCAGTCCCAGTTTCATATGATTCACAAAGAAAAGGTAGACGTAGAGGAGGTAAAAAGCAAAGAGAGAAAAGAGAAGCTGCCTTAAAAGCAGAAATGGAAGCTAGAGGAGAAATAGTTGCGGAAATAACAGAAGAACCAACTCAAAAAGATGTAGAAGAAGTGTTATCTAAACTTGATGATTTAAAAATTGAAGAGTCTCAAACAGAATCAGAAAACACACAAACCACCACAGAAGAGACAGAATTAACAGAACAATATGATGAAGATGATGATTGTGGAGAATGGATAACAGAAGAGAATCTATTACAAGAAATGATTAAAGATAGTGGAGAGAAAATTGAAGCTGCTAGTCAATTAACCAAGATCGGTGTAGCATTAGCCACTGGTGATTTTGCAGTACAAAATGTTTGTTTACAGATGGGATTGAATTTGATGAACACTTTATCAGGTTTACAAATCAAAAGAATTCGTAATTATATGTTAAGATGTCATGCTTGTTTCACCATGATTTCATTTCCAAAAAACGGAAGACCAAAACATTTTTGTCCAAAATGTGGTGGTAATACTTTGATGAGATGCGCTGTTTCAGTTGATGCACAAACTGGAGAATTGAAACCTCATTTAAAGGCCAATTTCCAATGGATTAATAGAGGTAATAAATATTCGATTGCCTCTCCATTAAGTAAGAATTCCAAGAAAAGAATGGGTCATAAAGGGTTTGTGCATAATAAAACAAACAAACAAAAAGAACATAATGAACCAATTTTAACAGAAGATCAAAAAGAATACGAAAAGGCAGTTAAAGATGATGAATGGTTAAAAAGACATAATGAGAAAATATTGAACGATTGGATTGGAGGAGGTTCTGCAGATAATTTCATTTCACCGTTTGCCGTGCAAGGTGTTAGACCTACTGGTGTGAAAGTTGGTAGTGGTAGAGGTCGTTATGCCAATGCCACCAGAAGAAAATAGAGAAAGAGTATAATATATATATAAGTAATATTGATTTTTTTTTTTTTTGTTTTTTTTTTTTTTTAAGTTATCTCGAAAATTTCCAATTCATATAGCAAGTCAGAATATGAATCCAACACCACATATAAACAACTTCTATTATTCTTTGAATTGAACTTTTAAAATTTATAAATTATAAACACATCAAATGAAATAAAATGAAATTAAAATGAAATTAAAAAATGACGTAATCGATTTTTTTGATTTTTTTTTGAGCTCAAATTTCCAAAATTTTCAAAATTTGCTTTTTTGAATCCTTTAAAATTGGTAGAAATCGACAAATTGGCGGCTTAAAAAAAGTTTAGAAAGCGATTTTACGAGTACAGCGTGCTATTCCACCACAGTACTAATTAGAGTCAACTCACAGCAGTTTGAACCGGGTTGTCACTGATTTTTCAGGAGTGTTGTTGTTTTTCCCTCTCCCACAAACCACATAACCAAAACAAAACAAAAAAAAAAAAAAAAAAAAAAAAAAAAAAAAAAAAAAAAAAAAAAAAAAAAAAAAAAAAAATAAAAATAAATAAATAAATAAATAAATTAAGAAAAAATAAAAAAAAAATATACTCATCGGTGATAACAAAGACAAATTTCAATATTAAAGTTATAATCACTACAATACTCCAAAATAAAAAAAAAAAGAACATACATCAATCATGCAGAATCCTAAAAAACCTGTTTTACCAACAGGAACAAATGAGAAAACTAAACAACAACGTTCACAAGAAAGTTATGCTAAGGATTTAGCTCTTTCTTCTTTACAATGTCCTTCACCTCCTCCAATTTTAAACACTAATATCACCACTGGTAAAAATGTTTCATCAAATTCAATCAATAATATTATCCATCAAGAATTATCCCCAAATGGTGGTGGCCAAAGTTCAATCAACCTCAGCAATGTTGCTGGTGGTAATAATAATGAACCTACGAAAACAACAGTTCCAGCTGGTGGTGCATTGCTTAGAAGCAGAGCAGCAGCAACTGCGGTTGTTGCAGCAGTTGCAGCTGCAACAGCAAGAGATAAAATACGGGATGTTAATTCATCACCTGGAAGGGATGATAATGGTATCATCACACCAACTACAGCAACCAATCCAAATGGGATTTCAAGTACAACCATATCACCTCCATCTATCTATAACGAGAGGAATTTCAGTAATAGTTCATTATCATCTCAGGATCAAAACTTACAACATCAACAAAATAATAAATCACCAGATATTCATGCCCATTTTTATGTTGAAGATACTCTAAGACATGGTGGTAGTGGTTCTGTTAATAATGGGATTAGATCAAGAAGTGATAGTAATACTACTAATGAATCTTCAACTTTTGCAAGAATGAAAGATATTGATGATTGGGTTTTAAATTCTAATTCAAATGAGAATCTTAATAAAAATGATTTAAAAAGTCCAAAATTACCACATAAAATTGCAGCTTTTTCAAATAATAATACTAAGAATAATAATACTAATAATACTAATAATACTAATAATACTACTACTACTACTACTACTACTACTACTTCCACTACTACTAATAATAATAATAATAATGCAGATGTTACATCAACTTCAACAAATAATACAAGTTTGAATGGTAAAAAGGAAAACACCAATGTTGATCCAAGATTACCACAAAATGATGGAAAATTACATATTTTGTTTGGAGCATGTGGTTCAATTGGTATAAGTAAAATCAAATCAATCATTAAAAAATTGGAGGAAATTTATGGTTCAAATAAAATTTCAATTCAAATAATTTTAACACCAGCAGCAGAAAATTTCATTCCAAAAGAAATTAAATCAGAAATTTTACAAAATGTTATAATATGGAGAGATGCTGAAGAATGGACAAGTTGGAAAACAAGAACAGATCCAGTTTTACATATTGAATTACGTCGTTGGGCTGATATTTTAATTGTGGCACCATTAACTGCAAATTCATTATCTAAGATTGCATTAGGGTTATGTGATAATTTATTAACAAATGTTATTAGAGCTTGGAATACAGCATATCCAATTTTATTAGCTCCATCAATGGCAAGTTATGCGTATAATGCACCAGCAACAAAACGTCATTTGAAAACTATTAAAGAAGAAATGCCATGGATTGAAGTTTTAAAACCCGTTGAAAAGATTATGGGGAGCTATGGAGATATTGGAATGGGTGGTATGATGGATTATAATGAAATTGTTGATAAGATTGTTAATAAACTTGGTGGGTATCCTGAAGAAGAAGATGATGATGAGGAGGATGATAGTAAAGAAAATGTCAATGATGATGATGAAGATGAAGATGATGAAGATGAAGATGATGATGATGAAGATGAAGAAGATACTGCTTTAGATGAAGAACATGAAGAAGAAACTAAAAAGATTCAAAAAAATTTACATAATATTGTTATATGATATTTATAACGGACTAATGAATAATGATGAAATAATGAATCGAATTAAGGGGAAGGAAAAAGAAGTTAATAATTAATTATGTACAAGTTTTCATTTTATTTTTTTTTATTTTATTTTTTGTAATAGTTTTTTTAATTTTAATAACAGTTTTGTTAAACCATACAAGTTGATTTTTTGATTTGTAAAATTATTATAACATAAAAATTTTCAACCAATTAAGAAAAGCAAATTACCAATTTTGTAAATTTCCCACCAAAAAATTTCACCTTTTTTTTTTTTTTTTTCCCTGAGAATTTTTATAAATTTGTAAATCAACTTTAAAACTTTTAGTCATCAAAAATTCAAATTTACTCGTTGAAAACTTTAAAAAAATTTAAAAATCAAAAAAAAAAAAAAAAGTATTTATAATTGAAATTCCAACTTTTTTCTTTCCCCCCAATCATTAAAACTTATAGAAAATATCAACGAAGATGACAGTTTTGATAATATTAGATGATGAATTTGTCACATCACCAAATGCAGAACACACCATTTCAAATTTAAAATCCAAAATCCCACAATCACAAGAAATTCAACAATTTTTATTATCAAATATTGTTTTAAATAAAATTACATTACCAAAAAATACATTTGAAGTTGTTTATTATATTGATTCTAATGGTGAAAATAATAGTTGTATTCCTAATCACCCTGCAATTAAAGAATCTTTGAAAACTGAAAGTATAAGTTTGAATAATAATAATAAAAGTGGAGGAAATGTTGGTAAAAAAATTGGTGGGAAATTATCATCATTAAAATTCAAGAAATTGAATAAAGTTAACAATGATACCAATAAATTACCTGAATTAGTTGAATCAATCAAATTGAGTGATAAAGATAAACAAGATAAATTAAGATTTTTTGAAGATTCTTCATCAGATGATGATAATGATGATTTAATTAATGAAGAAGAATTAATTAACAGTCCAATTGATTTGAATTCATTAATTTGTATCAATGAACCATCAAATAATGGAGTTAAAAGAAGAAAAGCTTGTAAAGATTGTACATGTGGTTTGGCAGAATTAGAAGAAGAAGAATTTAAAAAAATTGAAATTACAAAGAAAAAAATTCAATTTTTTAGTAATGAATTAAAAGAAATTGATTTTACTATTGAAGGGAAAACAGGTGGTTGTGGTTCTTGCTCATTAGGTGATGCATTTAGATGTTCTGGTTGTCCATTTTTAGGATTACCTGCTTTTAAACCAGGTGAAATTATTAATATTAGTAGTATTACTGATGATCTTTAAAAAAAAAAAAAAACAAGAAACTATAAAGGTTTATTCTGAAAAAGGTTCTCAACTTTGGTTAAAGGGATGAGGATGCATGCTTACAAGGTATTGATCGAAGGTTTACAAACTACTTTTCATCAAATTAATATTTATTTTGGTTACATAATCCAAGAGGACAATTGAAGTCGACGAATACACCAATGGCCAGCTTTATAAGGATAATGAAAGGTTAAAGTATCCAAGCTGATGGTGTGTGTTTTTTTTTTTTCTTTTTTTTTTTTTCTCTTGTTCAAATTAAAGTTAATTATAACAAATTATTTTGAACAAGTGGTGAACATTACATTACTTATTTTGATACAAATTTATTTATTTTTAAGTTATTATAACTATTCTTACATTGTAGTTTCAATATTATTATTATTATTATTCATTATCATTAAACAAGACAAAGGTGGGTATCAGTGTATCCAAAATCAAGGTCTCTCTAATTAATTTCATTCTTGGAGATGAATTAAACAAAAAAAGATCAAAAATTATCAGATTCATACTTTTGAAACAACTGTTTGTTGAGCTTCTAATTGTTTTGCATTTCTTTCATGACACTCATTTTTAACATTAGTATAATGAGCACATTCATGAGCTTCTATTAAACGATGTTTTGTACAGAATTTTTTAAAACAAAATTGACAATCACCAATTATTGAATGAGGTGAAGTACATGATTTAAAATTACAAAGTTTTTTAGATTTTTTTTTAATGATTGATGATGATGTGTTGGTGAGACTGATAGGTTTTTTTGTGGATGGTTTGACTATTTTATTAATGTCTTGGGAAATATCGGTTGATGCCATTTTTGTTGAAATGTATAAGTGTTATTTAGCTGAGAATATTTGTGATGGTTTGACTAGTGGGTGGTTATTGATAGAAAAATATCCCGAAGCAAAAGTAGTGTGAACGATTTGTCTTTAAAACAAGAGGGAATTAAGGAAGATTGCTTGTATTTATAATATTTATGTATAGATTTCAAAAGAAATCAATTAATTATGAGAACATTTAAATATTTTTAGCTAGATTCTTATCAGTTGATAGTGTAATCATCAATGTCCTCGAGAGAGAATATTCAAAATGTCCTCGAGAGACCTGGCATTTCGATGGATGAGAATGAAATTCTTCTTCTACAGAGTTCACAACTGTGGAACGTTTTAAACTGAATCAGTTGGTCATGTCTTGTGGGCTATAAATTAATTGTTGCACAATGCATTCAAAATTAAATGATGATGATGATTCATAAATTATTATAATTATTATAATTATTATAAATATAAAATAAACTTCAGGTGGACCGTGGCAAAATTTGGTTTTTTTTGCTAGATTTCTCTCTCTTTTTCTTTATGATTTCCAAAAAAGTCGGAAAAAAAAAACACAAATTTTGTATTACGTAATAACAAATATTGTCTTATGTAATTAAATCTTAGTCATTTTTTGGATTTCCTTACTAATTTGTATTACATAATAAATTCATAATAATTACATAATAAATTCATAATAATGATTATATAATTGATTACCTTTTTATTTTTTTATTTTTTTTATTTTTTTTATTTTTTTTATTTTTTTTGTAAAAAAAATATTTTCAAAATCAGTTGATATTATAAGTATTCAGTGCTTCACTATTCATAATTGAAAAGAGTATTGAAATGGCTAAAAGAACTTTTGGGATAGGCAAAGCTGCTAAAGCTAAAAAACAGAAAACTACATCTTCAGCTGAAAAACAACCAGCAGAAACTGAACAAAATTCAGAACCTACTTATTCAAACCAAATCACTGTTGAATTAAATGATGATGTGGATCCAGATGATGAATTACATCAATTAAAAGGTCTATATAAAACTTTCAAAACATCAGATGAACCAAATGAATTGATTCTAAATGGGATAATCCATGAATGTGATAGATTACATAGAAATAATTCTTCAAATGATGATAATGAAGAAAATCAATCAAAATTATCACCAGAATTCCATTCAATCTATGCATCATCTTTATTTGAATTATCCAGATTCAAAATCGAAGACTCTATTCAATTTATTAATGCCGCAATTGAACGTTGTGATTTAGGTCTATCAAAATTTCCAAATTCAATTGATATTAAATTTAATAAATCTAAAATTTTAATAAATAAACTGATTTTTTTAATACTTAAATTGAAGTCTCAAGAGATTGAGAAAATTGATGATGATGTTTTGAAATTAATTAATGAATCAATGGAAAATTTCAATGAATCAATTGAATCAATTGATTTATTACAAAATTATGATTTATTAAATGATGATATTTATAACACTTTGATTGATTTTGATGATTTATTGGATTTGATTCAAAATTTTAATAGAGCAGATAACGGTGAAGCTTTAGATAGTGATGATGAAGAAGAAAGATTACAAGTTTTGAAAAATCCATTATTACAAAAAAATCATCCATTATACAAAATTTATAATAAATTAAATGATTTATATGATTGGAATTTAACACAATTTAAATTTTTTGCTAAACATATTAATAAAGAAAACAATTATTATTCAATTGTTTGTAAAAAAATTGGTGAATTATTATTATCAAAATCTTCAAAATTTTCATCAATTTTCACCACAATAACTTATGATTCAGATTTAGATTCAACCACTAAAATTGAAGGAGTTGATTCCAAAACTGCACAATTATTAGCACAAGATTTAATCACTGAAGCTATAACTTTTATTGAAAAATATCAAGATGATGAAGATCCTCAAACTTGGGTTGATTTGGCTGAAGCTTTGATAGAATTAGGTAATTGTTATGACTTGGATAGTAATCAACAAGAAGAAACTTATGCGAAAGCTGAAGTTTTGTTGAAACGTGCAAATAGTGCAACTAATGATAAGTACAAGCAAATCTTAGATAATTTGATTGGTTAGTTGCAACTTTGTTTTTTTTCACCCGGCCTTACCTGATTGAAATATATAGAGATAGAATAAAATTAAAATGAATGTGATGTACGATTTTAAATGTGTAGTAGTTATTTTTTACATTTTTTCAGATAAAGATTTCATAATTTGGATTTCATTAGACATTTTTTTTTTTTTTGAAAGGAAAAAAAAAAAAAAAAAAAAA